>CM045988.1:83150641-83218639 GCA_025175895.1 Wurfbainia villosa
ATACATGTATTTTAGGGTAAGAAATTGTTTTGAAAATATTAGAAATATCCAACCATGATCTTTGGGCAATATGTCTATTAATTAAACATAAGCCTTCCCCATGATTGGTCTATTATTGATATTTTGATACTTTAAATGACCATCTAAATGCCATAGGCATTAGTGGACATTTGTATCATCCTAACATCTCACCCATGCTAAGTTTGCAATCAAGTTAGCCTATAGTGAGTGTGAGATGTATCCTAGGGGGTATTTGTATATACTTAACCCATATATTCATGCAATTCTATCATGGTTAAGTATCAACCTAACAACCTACATGATCATAATGACATATATCAATTAATTTCACATTATGATCATGAAATACATGTTTTCATCAAATTATAACCATGCATTAGGCATTATATGATGATAATAAATAAAGTATCACCTAAAGCATGATTTAAACCTATTTCTCATGATGATGTGCCCAATATCAAAATCATAAACCATGATTATACATATGCATAGAAATTACATTAATCATCATGATTTAAGCATTATTACCTTTTTATGGGCACGTTATCATCACCCAACACTATCTAAAAAATATTGTCCCGTCATCCTAAGTCAACCAAAATATGATATAGGTCAAGTTCATATGGTTGACTACCCTAGGGGTTTTCTAACCCTTAAGGATGGATTTTGGAACCCAAAATAGATTTTTACCTATGGGGTTCACTAGAAATTCCTTGGGGATCCATTTCTTAGCTATTACTTTGTTTTTGTCTTGTCCCCTCGCTATTAGGCATCTATAGGCCTTCTCATTTTTCTTCTCTTTATATCCTAGGCCTTTCTTGTTGAAACTTGCCCTTTGGCTCCCTATGATCATATTCAAGGTGTTGGAGCCAATTGTGAATTTTCCTAGGGCTTTGGTTAAATAATCTACCTTTTCCCTTAATGCCCTATTTTCTTCTATGCATGCATCACTAACATTTAAAGGCACATAATTATCATGTGAGCATGCATCATCATGGCAAGAAGAAGTATCATTATTATTTAAGCATGCATTTTCTAGCTTATTTTCTAATGCCTTAATTTGATCTAGCATGCATTTATTTTTCTTCTTTGCTCTAAACAAATCCCTAGTTAAACTAGAAATCATAGAAACTATTTTACTAGGAGAGGCTTTCGTTACCATAGTTTCCATGTCCTCTTCTTCTTCTTCGGATGATGAGGAGGAGGAGGCTCCCCCTTCACTTGAGCTCTCTCCTCTTGTGCTTGATCCTTCATTTTCGGAGGAGGAGCAATCCAAATCGTCAAAAGCCATCAAGGCCAAATTGGCGATACAAGGCATTCTCCTCATCCGATGATGAGGAGGAGGATGAGGAAGGATCATCCCATGTCTTGGCCTTGAATGCTTTGGCCTTCCCTTTCTTTTGTCTTCTTCTCCTCTTCCTTCTTTTCTTGCTCCCTTTTCTTCTTCTTTTCTTCTTTCTTTTTCTTCTCTTCCTTGCTTTTGTTTAGGAGAGGACAATTGTCCCTTATGTGTCCCTCTCCTTGGCAATTGTAGCATATGACCTTCCCCCTTGGTCTTCTATTCCTATCATTAGATTTATCAAATCTAAAATTCTTAAATACACGCCTCACCTTCCTTACCATATAGGCTTCCTCGGTGCTATCCATGGAGGAGGAGGAGGCTTCATCATCGGAGGAGGACGGGACTTCCATCTTCTTCTTCCTTGTTTGCCATCAAAGCTACTCCTCTTGAGGGTTGAATTTTAGGCTCCTCTTGTATTCCCTCAAGCCTAGTTTCAGTTCCATTGTTGAAAGAACTCCTCCAAAGTGCTCACTTCTAAATTCTTGGAGATGTAGAAGGAGTCCACCATGGAGCTCCACTTTGAGGACCGGGGAAAGGCATCTATGGCCTTCATTACCATATCCCGGTTGGAGAGCTTTTCACCTACACTTGTCAAACCGGTTAGAATTTCCTTAAATCTAGAGTGTAGAGATTTTACCTTCTCTCCCTTTTCGAGTTTGATATTGGACAATTGGGAGCGAAGGACATCTCTCCTTGCTAGCTTTGCCTCGGATGTGCCTTCATGGATCTCTATTAATTTCTCCCACATTTCCTTGGCGCTAGCACACTCTCCTATCCGATTGACTTCTTGTTGAGGGAGTACGTTGTATAGATGGTGCTTGGCCTTTGAATTTGCCAAATACTCTTCTCTTTGTCTTTTGCTCCATCTCGATTTTTCCAAAGGCTCCCCATCTTCATTCCTAGGCAACTCGAAACCGTTTTCCATAATTAACAATATTTCAAAATCGGTTTCGAAGAATACCTCCATTCTCTTTTTCCACCAAGAGAATTCGCCGTCGAACTTCGGTGGGTGGATGTTGGAGCCGGCCATTTTTGATGTAGGGCTTGTTGCGGCGGTTAGTCCGGTGACAAGCAACCTCGGCTCTGATACCACTTGTAAGGAATCGGATGGCCGGCTAGAGGGGGGTGAATAGCCCTCGTTCGTTTGGATGGCGGAATTTGCTCGTCTACAATTAGATTAGCGCAAGCGGAAACAACAATACAAGCAAATTAAACAAATAAAAACAAAGCAAAGGAAATAGACAATGCTAACACAAGATGTAACGTGGTTCACGGCTACGCCGCTAATCCACGGTCCCCGATTCGTCCTCGGTGAATCACTCCGCTCAACCAATCCACTAAATGGTCTCTCCTTTGCACCAAGCTAGGTGGAGGTAACCTTTACAATCAAGATCACTCTTCTTACAAATAGAATGGAGTAAAAGCGTGTAAGAAGAGTTTAGAGCTTGTGGGGCACTAGGAAGATTGTTTGGAACTTAAGCATTAGCCTCTCAAAGGCTCACACCCTCTCTTTTTATAGAGAGGGCTAACTTCTTCCCGTTGGCCATCACGATCAGCGCCATGGCGATCGCCACATTACTACAACGGCCTCGAACACGCCGGATGACCGCTGTTGTGTCCAATCGGAACTGGCTTAGCGATCGCTGGACCTCAGCCGATCACGACCCGTAGTCGACGCCTGGCCCGAGCGTCTGCGGGCTAAAACCCTATTGACTAGCCGATCACGCTAGCAGCGATCGGCGCGCCGATCGCTAACGATGCGATCACGCGCACAAACTGGGCCACGATACCGAGCTACACTGAAGGCAATGATCGCCATGACATGGCAATGACCGTGTCGAAACCCATCCGACACTTGGCCAAATGGCCAAGTTTCACCTAAGAGCTACCCTTCCCCGGGTTACAATCGCTCACTCTCATTTCTCGGAGTCCCTCGCCGGTTCTCTTCGCTTCTCGCCACGCCCCTGGCAAAGATCGCACGGCTCGCAATGCTCCTTCGCGCCTCTTGCCTCGAAGTCTACTTCCTCCGGCTTCACTCCAAGCTTCTCGTCCGGCGGTCCCTCGGATGCTCCAAGCGCACGGCTTCCGCAAAGCTATCCTTCACCGACTCAAGGCACGAGTCATGAGATGTGAAACTCGCCATGGCTCCATGTGCGAATTACTAAGTCCTGCACGACTTCAACGCACATATCAAATAAACATAACACACTAACTTAAACCCTTTGCCACACCATCAAAACCATATCACGGCAAGAGATTGCCCTAACAGTTAGGACTTGTGCGCCCGCTAAAGGGGGGTGAATAGCGATTCGTCGTACGTCGATGAAATTCATTCGTGTTTGTCTCTACAAAACTTGTTATGCACAGCGGAATATATATAATAGCAAAAACAAAAATAAAAACAAATACAAATACACCAAGATGTAATGTGGTTCGGAACCTTAAGGTTCCTACTCTACGGATTAAGCTCAAATGAGCTCTAGTGATGCGAACAACACCACTAATCAAATACTCCTTCTCGACAATAAGTCGGAGGCGGAAAAACCTCTTACAAGAGATTACAGCAAGTAATACAAGGTAAAACAAGCAAATATAAGATGAATATACAAAACAACGTAAAGAAAACCTTTCAACTATTACTTTGGAATGTTTTCTTGTTGATTGTTTGAACCATGCTTGAAGATCCTGATTTACACTAGCAAATCGCCTCAAAAACACCCAAGAAATCGCTGCCAAAACCTCCCCTTCGAGCTGCCTTTATAACCTGCACTCGGGTTGTTTTCACGCCTGGTAGTCGACTGCCATAAGGCCCCAATCAAGCTAACCAAGCAGTTATGAGACAACGGTTAGATCCACGCTAGAAAAAGTCCAACGGGACTCTCATCAGTCGATTGCCAACATTGGCGATCAGCCGATCTCGTAGCCGCCCACGGCTACGGAGCATTCTGTGCTCGCGATCGAACCATCAGTCAGCTACGGAGCGTTCTGTGCTCGCAATCGAACCATCAGTATTGGTAGCATTCTGTGCTCGCGATCGAACCATCAATCGACTGCCATCAGTCGACTGCTACATATAGCAGTCGACTATCAGACTATTTTGTAGTCGAATCGCAGTTGACTTTCATCAGTCAAACCGGTCATAATGTCAGTCGACTGATAACCTCAACCATGAGGTTTAACCCCAAGTATGGTACCCCCATACTTGCTAGACCACCCTTAGTCTAGACCTAAGCCTTTTAGTCACTTCCATCAGCCTCACGCCTATCGAATCCCTCCAAGTCATCCATGACTTGTTCATCCATACGCTAGCCTTCAGGTGCTTCCATCGGCTATTGGCATGCTAACGGTGTCTACCACGCTTGGACTTTACGCCGCCAACCATTGAACTTATGCTGCCAAGACTCCACCCTTGGATTTTACGTCGCCAATATCAACCCTTGGACTTCCCAAATGCCAAGTACTCATGACTTGGACTTTCTTCATCACATAGTCAACCCTAGTCAACCATCAAAATACCCCTCGAGTCAAACTCGAGTCCACTCAATCATGACCCGAGTCGATTGCACCAACAATCTCCCTAAAACATTGTCAAACATCAATGTCAAACATCAAAATACCACTCGAGTCAAACTTGAGTCCGATTAATCATGACCTGGGCGATTGCACCAACAATCTCTCCCTTTTTGATGTTTGACAAAAATCAAATACCTTTAAGTTAGGCCACCTAACTCAAATCTCCTTACTAATTGTCCCAAATTGATAATCCCAAATTCTCCCATTAATTCTCCCCCTTTTTGACATACATCAAAAAGGTTCTCCCCAAGGGTGTCAATGTCTCATATCCCAATGAGATCTTACAATCTCCCCTTTGGTTCAAAAATACCTAGGATGTCTTCACTCTTCCTAGTGATAAGTCTTATATCACTTAAGAGAGGCTTCCTATAAACTCTCCTAATTTCCAAATTGGGCATCTCACATTCCCATTTCTCCCCCTCATGAGGAAGAATACATCCATCATCTCATGATGGATACCTTCCTTTAAAGGCTTGCTCCCCCTTGACCATTGCACCAATAATGTCCTTGGGAAGTCCCTAAGCCTATAGGCACTCTAAACCATCAAAATTAAGATTAAAAGTTCAAACTTGAACTTTCACTCACCTTAAATTGATACATACCCTAAACAATTCTCCTAATCCATATCCAATGGATTTTCACCCTTTTTAATGCTTTCCAAAGCATATCCTAGGGTTAGGAGTGGTTAGGGAACCTTACAATAGCTGAAATTAGGCTAAACAAATCTTGTTTACTCGAAATTAGACCTGGCAGTCGACTCTTGATAGTTATCAGTCAACTACCATTCGACGCCAATGACCGACAATAATGGTAGTCGATCGATAATCGCAAGATGTAGTTTTTTTCGTAATCTAAATTTTAGAAATACATAAGTAAATATACATAATTTGAAAAATATTGAAACTTCATACGTATAATACTTATACCAAATGCAATGGGTGAAACATATTTGAAAAATAATTTATCCATAAAATAGTGAGTTTGATACAAAGTTCAAAAGTGAGAAAAACTTCATCGTTTTGGGCTCACTTTATATCAACTCTATCAATGGTGACTTCTATCAAAAGATAGGTTGCACCAAGGTTTTTCAAAGTGATTTTAAAATGATTTTAAAATTTTATATTGGATCATGTTCTTTGGGCTCAATGCACATGACTTGTACATTAGCTTTCTCAATGATCCCCTGATATAGATGAGTTTTAGTTCATCTAGATGCAAAAACTATGCACCTTGAACTCAACTCATATCCTAGCATCTCACATGTATCTAGGGTGTATCAATACACATACATGTCAATGTAATGTGAGATGTGAGTTTTGTTCATCCTAATATAGGATTTCATGTATTTTTCTAAGGCGACACTACTTGATTCCCTTATACATGAGACTTCAAGCCACATTAATTGTCCTTGAATCAATTTTATTAATGCATGAATGATCATGACATAAATGATAACATAAATAAGCATGACCAATGATCATGATATCATGACATATGATTTAATCTAAACATAAATGGCATTAAAAGATAAACCCTAAGCATAATCATGATATTTATATGATTTAAATGAATATGATGTCATGACATGGTATATGACAATCAAGACATGACAAATAAAATATAAAGGTATATAATACCTAAATTTTAATATTAGTTTTCATTTGTTAAATTCATTTTTCCATATTACCATTTATCTCTCAAGTATGCCAAAAATCCAAAATGGCACACTATGACCTCTAACCCTAATTGTGTCAATTTGATTGATTTTTTAACTTCCATAAATTGCATTGGCACATCCTAAAAACCTTTAAGATTAAAAATCATTCTTATTTTCAAAGTACCTCATTACCTTGGAAATGACCTAAAGTGTCACCTTTACCATGGTTAGGTTAACTACCTATCCATTTAAGGTTGGCACACCCAAACTCATTTAGCATAAATCGATCACGCTCCTAGAAACTCAATACCTATTGGAGCTCCTTGGGTTTACTAAGTATTCATTAGAGATAACTTCTCTAGATAGCCTCCTAATGATCCTCTTAGGCTTAGAAGCCTTGGTCATTTGGGTCTTGCCTAGGTTAGCTCTAGGGGTAACTCCCCTTGTAACCTTCTTAGTGGCTTCCCTAGATTTCCTTGAAACCCTAACCACTAGGTATCTACCTTGGTCAACCTTAGGGATGACTTCCTTATTGACCTTGGTTTTCCTAGACCTAACTTGAGTTCCATAATCGAATGGAACATTATGATAGGTCTCCTTGGGCTTTAGCTTTCCCTTGGATGATTCTTGTTTCCTAGGTCTTTTACTTTGACTCGTAGACCCTAGACTTTGACTATTTGACCCTTTCATTTGATTTTGTATTTTCCTAAGAGTCTTCTCTAATTTCTCAAGTCTTGACCTCAAGACTTAATTTTCCAACTCTAGTTGCTCAAATTTTGTGGGCTCATTATTTTTTTGAGTGTTTTTCCCTTTCCTAGGCATATGTCTAGAATTCTTGGAGTTAAAGCCTAGATGGTTTTCTACTTTCCTAATACTTTCCTCAGGTAAAATTATTTTAGGGACATTAGTCTCAAATTTCTCCTTCTTCCTAAAGTGGACATGCTTAGCTACTAAACAATAAAATCTATTATTTTTATTAGCATGCTTTTCATGATGAATTGCAAGTGAATTAAAAGCATGTTTTTGCCTATAAATTAAAGAAGGTGCATTAATAAATTTTACCTTAGGATTTGCCTTAGAGGCCCCCCCTACATGTGATGCTTTCTCCTAGGTCATTGGCTTCTATAGTGCCCCTTTTGATGGCACTTGAAGCACACTATGTACTCCTTACTCTTGATGGTTGAGGCTCCGATCTCCTTGGTCTTTGGCACGACTTGTGTCGTCCTCTTAACCCGTTTAAGATACTTACTCTTGTAGTGTCCGTGCTCCCTACACTCAAAATATATTATATGATTTTTAATTTTAACTACAATGTTTGAGTTACCTAGGTCAATGGTGAAAGCTTGGGCTTGCTCTTCTTCTTGATGCTCCGGAGTGGATGGTCTCTCCTGCCCCTCAATCCTAGAGGTGGAGACCTCTTCCACTTCTTCCACCTCTTTCGATCCAGACATTGATTCTCTATCAATCTCCGAATCCTCAAGATCTTAGGATGAAGATATGCTTGCTTCTTCTTGAACTTGAGAGGATGAGCACTCCTCTTCTTCCTCTTCTTCTTCTTCTTGGATCGATGATAGACTTTTATGATACTTTGCCAATTTTCTCTAAAGCTCTTTGGCATCTTTACAATCCCCTATCTTGATAAAAATGTCATTAGGGATTACATTAAGCAAAATACCCATTACCTTATTGTTTATATTGAAGTATCAGAGTTGTTCTTGACTCCAATTCTTCTTCTTGATTTTTCTTCCTTCTTCATCCTTTGGAGTATCAAACCCTACCATCACACTTATCCAATTATCATAATCACACATTAAAAAATAAATCATTCTACCTTTCCAATATGCAAAATCTTCGTGGTTGAAGGAAGGCAAAACGTTGATGTCATCACCCAATTTCTCTTGAAAATCCATCTTGCCCTCTAGCGCTTGCTCTTGATTGTTAATCCGTTGAAGAGCTCCTAGCTCTAATACCACTTGTTAGGATATGTGTGTCTGCTAGAGGGGGGTGAATAGTGATTCATCGTACGTCGATGGAATTCGTTCGTGTTCGTCTCTACAAAACTTGTTATGCACAGCGGAATATATATAATAGCAAAAACAAAAATAAAGACAAACACAAATACACTAAGATGTAACATGGTTCAGAACCTCAAGGTTCCTACTCCACGGATTAAGCTCAAACGAGCTCTAACAATGTGAACAACACCACTACTCAAATACTCCTTCTCGACAACAAGTCGGAGGCGGAGAAACCTCTTACAAGAGATTATAACAAGTAATACAAGGTAAAACAAGCAAATACAAGATGAATATACAAAACAATATAAAGAAAACTTTACAACTATTGCTTTGGAATGCTTGCTTGTTGATTGCTTGAACCGTGCTTGAAGACCCTGATTTGCACCAGCAAATCACCTCAAAAATGCCCAAGAAATCACTGCCAAAACCTCCCTTTCGAGCTGCCTTTATAATCTACACTCGGGCTATTTTTGCACATGATAGTCGACTGTCATAAGGCCCCAGTCGACTGCCAACACTATTATTGTGAGACAACGGTTAGATCCACGCTGGAAAAAGTCCAAAGGGACTCTCATCAGTCGATTGCCAACATTGGTAGTCGATCGCTAACGCCGTTAGCGATCGCCACGGCCACGGAGCGTTACGTGCTCATCGGTCAAACCATCACGATCACATATAGCAATCGATCGCGCCAGCATTTGTCGCATTAGACGTAGTCGAACTGCAATCGACTTCCATCAGTCAAATCGGTCATAATGTCAGTCGACTGATAGCCTCAACCATGAGGTTTAACCCCAAGTATGGTGCCCCCATACTTATTAGACCACCCTTAGCCTAGACCTAAACCTTCTAGCCACCTCCATCAGCCTCACGCCTATCGGATCCCTCCAAGTCATCCATGACTTGTTCATCCATATGCTAGCCTTCAGGTGCTTCCATCGGCTATTGTCATGCTAACGATGTCTATACCGCTAAGGCACATTAGACTTACGCTGCCAAGACTACACTTGGATTTTACACCGCCAATCATTGAACTTATGCTGCCAAGACTCCACCCTTGGACTTCCCAAATGTCAAGTACCCATGACTTGGACTTTCTTCATCACATAGTCAATCCTAATCAACCATCAAAATACCCCTCGAGTCAAACTCGAGTCCGGTCAATCATGACCCGGGTCGATTGCACCAACAATCTCCCCAAAACATTGTCAAACATCAAAATATCAATCGAGTCAAACTCGAGTCCGATCAATCATGACCTGGGTTGATTGCACCAACAGTTCTTCCTTTGGGCATTCCTCTTCCTAGGTATATGTCTATTCTTTTTAGGGTATTGCCTAGGTTGTTCTCATCCTTTTTATCTCAAGTAAAATAGGTCTACCCGTAAAAGTTCTAATATTTTCCTTAGGTAGGGTCATTCTTAAGGTAATTGATCTAACATTATCCTTAGGCATATTACCATATTGTTGAGCACCAAAAAAATAATATTTATTACTAGCATAGTCTTTATCATGAAAAATTGAAAGTGCATTATGAAGAGAAACCTTGGACCTTGCCTTTGGAACTCCCTCTACACTTGAGCTTCCTATTTTGTTCTTCCTTGGGTACTTCCCCCTTGAACATTGGTTGCGGTAGAATCCCTTTTTTATTACAAGAGAAGCACACTATATGTTCCTTTCCCTTGCATATTGAGATTTTGACCTCCTTTGGTTTCTCTTTAACCTTTGGTGCCAGAACCTTTTTCTTGATTTAATTTGTTTTCGGCATTTACTCTTGTAACGTCTCTTTGCCTACATTCAAAGTATATAATATGATCCTTATTTTTTATTATTGAGCTTGAGTTAGCTTCCTTGGTAATAGGGGACTCATAGACTTGTTCTTCATCATCCCCAAAAGTAGAGGGCTCTTCTTGCTCCGACATCAATGATCTAACCTCTCTCTCAATCATAAAGGTGGAGACTTCTACAATTTCTACTTCAGACATTGAGTACCTCTCAACTTTCGAATCTTCAAGCTCTTGAGATGATGTGCCTTCTTTCTTGAACTTATTATCATCTTGGGCCATGGATAATTCTTCATGGAGCTTGGCAAGCTTGCTCCATATGCATCCTTAAAACTTTCCTAATTTACACAAAACACCATTAGGTACCAAATTAACTAACATTTTGGTCACATTGTTGTTTGAATTTGATCTTTGGACTTATTCCTTGGTCCATTTGCTCCTTTTGAGAATTATTCTCTTCTTGTCCAAAGTAGCTTTGAATCCCTCCATCAAGGCAAACCAATCTTCAATTTTCATTTGAAGGAACATCTCCATTCTCTCCTTCCAATGAGCAAAATCTTCTAATCCATAAAGAGGTGGAACTCGTGTGTCGTATCTCGGTCCATCGCTGAACTCCATTGCTCTTGATGGATCTTCTAGTGTTTGTTAGTGCCTATAAGATTCATATATCTCCACAATGACATGATATTGTCCACTTTGGGTCTAATCCCTCATGGTTTTATTTTTGGACTTTACCCAAAAGACCTCATGCCAATGGAGATATCTTTTTATCTTATGAGCACATAATCTTTTTCATGTTTTACCAATGTGGATGTCACGCCCCGAGGGAGTCCCCGCCAGACAAAAATCCGACAACATCTCCCCTGTACGGGTGACAATATCAATTTTTATACAAGGCCTACACGGCCACTATACATCGGTCAATACAACCGGAACAAAAATATCTACACACGCAAATCATAAGGCCTCAGGCCAACCATCATAGTAAATAAATGAAGTCTATAACATCTAGACTTACCCCTTCTGCCATCTGAGCAGGAACATACAACCAAACTACTTGAATAGTCCATAAGGACACCACAATTATTCCCAACCTTCCATAAGTACATAACCACAACATCAGGACCTATACATATCCTCTATACAAAATCCAAAAACCAATAGACCAATAAAACCTATTTATTTCGACGAGGGGGATTGACAGCTGGACTCTCCTGACAGCATCATCCTGAAATAAATATAAAACCACGGGATAAGTTCAAAGAACTTAGCGGATATTTATCGATATGAATAGCAAGAAATAGCTAACAATACTAATCATGCCAGTACAGTCTCATATATATGGTAAGCAAGATCTAAATGCAAAAGGACTGTACTCACCTGAATCTCCTACTCTGATATAGGAGCATGTGCCCTACTATAAGAGATAAAGTCATCACCATAAATGAATATGAATCCTGTATGCATGACAATCATATGCAACATCCAAGGCATCAATACAATAATGCAGCAAACACAATACAAATGCAATCCGTGCAAAAATGCATGTCGTGCATATGACATGGTCACCCCTGACGCCAGTCAGCCGCCTCACACGCAATGGTGAAGCCGAGTGGGTAGGGCTATGACAACTGTGCACTCTGCCATCACTGCTCCTGAGTGACCGAGTGGACAGGATGCTGTCGGAGTACACCTATCCTCCTGCCCCAAACATAGTGGGGGAGCTAAGCTCTCATCTCCCGGTGTCATAGGCCAGAGGAGGGATCCCTGCCCGCTACCACGCTGCCTCGTCGCTACCCATGAGCGGACCAGCGGAGCCTGACAGAGCAACTGCACACACCCTCCTGATGTACCACTAACCCATGAGTGGCAGTGTGTGCAGGCCATGTAACTGGCTGCGGGCTCAACAATAATGGAACCCCGTCCAGCCAGCATGCAATCATGCAAGATGGTGCATGACACTAAAGCATGTAATACCAACTAACATACGTATCTGAATAATATGCACAATAAAAAGGTACATATACATGATCCAAGTAAAACAGGGAAGGTATAACTATAAACTGATCAAATGCATGTGTCAAATAGGCATAATAACATGCAAGGTAGATAAACATGAAAACTATTGCAAGCTATAACTATCTAGCATATCAACATGACTATATCAAAAAGACAAGTCAAAATACCCGCCTTTTATAAAGAATATCAATTGTCTTTGCATCATAGAATCTACCTCCATCAAAGGCCTACAGGTAAAAATATAATTATTACCAAGTTCTATGATAAGTCCAACGAGGGTAATAAATTGAACTTAAATCCATACTTTGAATCTCCTAAAATAAACAAACATAATACCTCCTGTATGTGCAGTCTGTGCTAACCCTCTCCATATCCAAAAGACAGTCCTGAACCAAAGTCCTGAGATCATAGATGCCCAATCGTCCTGGAAACTGAAATCATAAGATCTCAAAGTCTTCCTGTAAAATTCCAGTATTCTATTCACCACTAAATAATCTAATTATTCAGTCAACCACAATCCAGCAACTAATTAATGCTAATTAGATCCAAATCCCAATTTACAGCCATACCTTCCCTTATCTGATTGATGATATAATCCAACGCACTTGTAGAATCTGCCCCTAATCTCAGAATCACAGATTCGTCAAGGGATTCGCCACTTCGAATCCGGAGTCATCGCAGCAGCGAACAGTCATCCACTCTCCTCTTGGCCTCAAGATCTACTTGCGAGATGGCTGTGATCCAACTCGACTTCGATCAAAGGCAACGATGAAGAAGAGGGTGGCAGCATTGGCTCGCATGGATCAACTACCACGCGAAATAGGAGCTCCATGCCGGCGAGGCAGCGCAGCGGTGATGAATTGGAAATAGAGGGTCTTGCGAGGAGGCCGTCGGTCATCGCCAGGCGAGAGGAGTCCGGCGACGATCCGATGTCCGTGGAGTGGCCGAGCGCGCAGGGGCCGGCCAAGGCGGAGAAGAGGCGGCGGGCAAGGCGGGAAAGAGGCAACGCGCCGAGGCAGCGACGGCGGTGGACGGCGAGCTCGCGGCGAGTCGGGCGGCGTGCTCGCGGGATGATCTGCCCGAGCCACGAGCAGTCGTGGATGGTCGCGGCGGTGGCGCGGTGAGGAGGGTGGCGCGGCCTCGTCGTCGGCGGAGAAGAGAGCGATGGCGGAGAAGAAGGGAGGGCGTCGGGCGTGGCGGGGAAGAAGAAAAAGAAATAGAAATTAGGTTTTCCATCGCCTATTTATCCCCTTTTAAATAGACCCCTCTAAAGCCTATTTATGTTATCCCCGTAAAAATCTCGTACGGAGTCCGTTTAAATCCAGAAAAATTCCAGAAAAATTCTTGAAATTCCCGAAAAATTTCCAAGATTATTTCCTTAATTCTTTGGCCATTTAATTTAGTATTTTAAATTTCAGTATTTAACAGTAGAACTTTGATTGTATTCCCTATACTCTCAATAATCCTCCCCTCAAACGAAGGACCACATTGAGCCTCCCTTAAGCCTATTCATCCTTGAAGGACTTCCATTGCTTGATGTTTGATCCTCAACCCACCAATACTTCCTGCCAACTGTCTAGTCCTCCTGACCCAGCTGGACTTCCTGCTAATTGTCTAGCCCTTCTGGCCCAACTGGACTTCCTGCCAGTTGTTCGGTCCTTCCAACCAAACTGGAATTCCAGCCTGGTGTCTGGTTCTCTTGATCTGGATATGGGAGTTCCACTTCCTTCGTTCGAGGTTCATGGCTTGATATGGATCATGGCTCTGATACCACTTATTGGAGGATCGTGACCCGGCTAGAAGGGGGGTTGAATAGCCTAGATGTTTGTCGATAGAAATCGTTCGTTTAATCGTCTACAATCAAGGTTAGCACAGCAGAATATAGATAATAAAGCTAACAACGATTGTAGACGATTAAGCGATGTGGGACTTTGATTGTATTCCCTATACTCCCAACAATGTTTACTCCCTCGTCGATCAGTCCGTAGAAGAGCGACCTCGCTCTGATATCATTTGTTAGGATCATTGTTGTGCTAGAGGGGGGGTTGAATAGAGACTCGATCATCGATTGCGTTTTCTTGATTGCGTGTTTATCTACAAATAGTTAATTGCATCAAAAACAAAACATAAATAAAAATAACAAAACACGAGCACACAACATCTATTTTTATATGGTTTGAAATCCCTGATTCTTATTCCACAATCTAGCTCCTACGGATCACTACTATAACTTTCTCCTTCTCAAAAACTTCCGGAGGCAAAGAAATCTCTTACAATCTAAAACAAAATGCAATAATAAAAACAATTTACACAAGAACATTTTTTGCTTGATTGCTCTTTGGTTTCTATGGAAAGCTTCTTAAAAATCTGGAATGTAACAATACCTCCTCTTCAAACTCTCCAAGAACTGATATTTGAAAACTTCACCAAGTTCTCCTTTTATAGGCGTGTCCATCAACTGATTTCTGCCAATCAATTGATTGATCTTACCCTAGTCGATTGATCACTGATTGTTAGCTCAGAACGACTTGATCCACGTCAAATCTCAATCGAATAGTCAACTGCTTCAAGCCATCAGTCGACTGCTAAACCTCCAATCGAACTGGATAGTTGATTCCGTAGGGTTTTGTTCGTTGATTGCATACGCCTATTGACTCTCTAACATAATAGTCGACTGCTACGTCAAAACTCTCTAGAGCACCGCGGCTGCCTGAGCATATGAGTACCGACTCTTCCCTTTAGTTGTCGACTACTTTCAACACAGCAAGTGACTGTTGAGTTGAGCACCCACGATCGAGCCTCACTCGTCTTGAGCACTGACATCATGCACCCGAGCACCACATCCTTCGTCGCCCGAGCACTGGACCAGTCGACTGGTCAAGACCACCAGTCGATTGGCTAAGACCACCAATTGACTGCCCGAGCACTCGTCGGAGCTTCTTAGTATGTGACTTCCCTTCTGCCAGAGTACTCATGGGCAATTGACTGATCACGCATCAGTTGATTGCCCGAGCACTATGACTCCTTTGCGCATGCCTAGTGTCATTCCTCAATGCCCAAGTACCACTTCCTCATCATGGCCTGAGTACACATCAATGTATCAGTCGACTGATACCTCAACAATTAGTTTGTAAATAATCTAACTTCTACTTCACTTGGTATTCGATTAACCTCAACTTACCATGACTTTTCTCATCCATTATCCGATCAGTCGAAACCTCTATTGCTTAACATCCGATCAACCATTACTTACTAGGACTTCCCTTGCCAAGCGCAGTCAAACTTGACCTACCGGGACTTCACTTGCCAAGCACGATCATCCTGACTTGCCAAGCACGGTCACCCTGACATGCTAGGATTTCACTTGCCAAGCACAGTCATCCTTAACCCGTCGAGACTTCACTTGTCAAGCACGATCACCCTGACTTGTGAGACTTCACCTACTGAGTACGGTGACCCTTGACCTTCCAGAACTTCATATCACGAAACATTCAATTCGCCTTGATCTGTTTGGACTTTCCTTGCCTTGCATCCGATCTCCATACATGCAAGGACTTTTCCGACACCAAACATCTGATCCTCCTTGACCTGTTTAGACTTTTTTGTCACCAAGCATCTAGTCCATCTTGACCTGCTTGGACTTTTATTCTTTGTGCCAAGTGTTCGGTCAACCTTGACCCACTTGGACTTCACACTTGCCAACTCTCATTAGTCTTTTCATCACCAAGTGTCCGATCTCTCACGACCTACTTGGATTTTAATTATATTCTTAAATATCGAAACTAAACTCGAATTCAATTCGAACTTGATCTAAGATTGATTACACCAACAGATGTAACCAACCTGCTATTAAGTAAGGATGTAATAGAAAGAAATAATAATGATAATAATAAAAACTCCAATATAGAGCTCTGTCTCTACCGCACTCTAACTTGATAGTTTTCGTCGATTAATTCTAGTGGTAGGCATTTTCTCCTTTATCTATTGGATAAATTCGAAGCACAATTTATATACATTGATCGACTTTCAAATTTATGCACTCAGAGGGGTTCAAATTCTGATCTTCTAATTTATTCTCGGAGTGTTTTACCACTACATCACACACTCCTCATGAGGATTAATAGTAATTTTTTTTCTTTTTACTTTGTGATATGTCGTGCGTATTTGAGTCATACCCTATTTATTAAAAATAAGCTATTGCAAGAGATATATTTGTTCATGCGATACTACTTGGAGGCAACACACTAATGTTCAAATTAAAGAAGTTAGGGGGCGTTTGGTAAGTATTTTCATCTCCGTTTTCTATTTTCATTTTCTGCGAAAACGAGAAAACGCGTTTGGTTCGCGTTTTCCATCTCCATTTTCCAGAAAATAAAGGAGCGTTTTCTAGAAAACTAGAAAACGAGAAATAATCGTTTTCTGTTTTCATTTTCGTTTTCTAAAAAATAAAAGAGTATTTTCTGAAAAATTGAAAAACAAAAAAAAACTCATTTTCTATTTTCTAAAAAAAGAGAGAATGAAAACAGAAAATAAAAAATTCTTTACAGACCAAATACCCCCTTAAAAATAGAAAATTTTCTACAAACTAAACATAGGATCGTGAGGTAATCAAAGCGAAGGAAGAAAAAAAAACTCATTTAAAGAACGATCTAGAAATTGATCTCTAATTTAGCGACCGATTTTAGAATCGATCTCTAATTTAGAGACCGATTCTAAAATTAATCTCTAATTAGAGATCGATTTTGAATCAATCTCTAATTAAAAATCGATTTTGAATCGATCTCTAATTAGAGACCGATCTTAGAAAATCGATCTCTCTTGTGAGCGGATTGTCCACAAAAGATCACTTGTATTTTATATTTTATAGAGGATAAGAATTATCCTTCATTATATATGGATGACTAAGAATAAAGATATTTTTTAGAAAATGAAGATGAATATACTTATAAAAAAATTTAAATACATAAATATAAAACTTTAAACATTTATTCAGATTTGATATTATGACATATATGATAGGGTGTAAAAGATGAAATAGTACATTTCTTCCTGACTGGTATAAAAATAATTACTTATTAAAAACAAATAAAAGCACTCAATCGCAAAGAAAAAAAAATTATTTTATCTATTCTAGTAACACAAATATAACTACAAATTTTATTTAAAAAAAAAAACTAACTCTCCTTTATAACCTTAGAATAATAATAGTCAATGGAGATGATGGGAAAGCTCATCAATAAGCGTGGAACTTTTTTTTTTAATTCTCTCCAATAAAATTTGGACAGAACTCCAAATTCATGTGTATTATACCTAAACGGACAATTTAAAATTTTTAACTTAACTTTATAATACTTTTCGAATCGGAATATATTATTCTAAAAGAAAAAATTGGAAAGATTCACGTCACGAAATTGAAAGTTGAACTAACTTGCGGATGGATAGGAGACTGAAGACGAGTTCCATCGCATGTCATAGTTAAAAGAGGGGACTTTAGAAGCATAAAGAAAGGGTGGACACTGGGTGTAAACGAATCGAATTGAATCGAATTTTTAAAAAAATTTAGTATTCGAGTTCGATTCGAAGTTTGAATTGAGATATTCGAATTCGATTCGAAATTCGAAAATTTAATAATTTTGGACTCGAATTCGATTCGAATCAAAGCTCGAGTTCGGATTCAATTCGAAATTTTCAAATATTAATTGAGCGGTTCGACATTATTCAAATTGAGGTTCGATTTAATATTCGAATGAGGCTCGGTTTGATATTCGAAAATTAACACTCGATTTAATATTCGAATTTTTTTTAAAAAAAAAAGTTCGCGAATAGTTCGAACAATATTATTTCGGCTCGAGTTCGATTCGAAAAATATTTATCAGTATTATATTCGAATTAATCACTCAATTCGATAATTTCAATTGAATCGAATATTATTCGAACCTCATGCGGTCCACAGCCTCATCCTTCCATTTTTTTTTATTAAAATCCCATAAATATGCGAAGTTAACCTCGCCACACGCTTCTTTCTTCTCAATCTTCATATGAGTTGGGCTTCGGCTCTGTGTTTGGATGCTCATATTCAAGAGTATTCCATCGAAGTCCCTTTTCTTCTGATTAGTTTCTATTCTGCGAATTATCAGAAACTTCCAAATTCCTTGCTGTGGCATTAGCAGGGCCCAAGTTGCATGTTTGTTCCCCCTTCTATTTATCCTCCTCGTTCATTACTCTGCTCGGCATCTCCAGCTGCTTTGAGTCGACTCAGTGACTCCTGCAACTGCAAGCAGTTAGATGGCGGACTGGGGGCCGGTGTTCGTGGCGGTGCTGCTCTTCGTGCTGCTCTCGCCGGGGCTGCTCTTCCAGATTCCGGGGAAGAGCCGTGTGGTGGAGTTCGGCAGCATGCAGACCAGTGGCATGTCCGTCTTCTTTCACTCCATCATCTTCCTCGGCCTCGCTGCCGTCTTTATCCTCGCCATCGGCGTCCACGTCCATTTGGGTTAGCAAAATTCAACAACCTGCACATTGGATTCTCTAATCCTTAATAAACTTCGATGCGAAAATGATTCTGTCGATGGCTCCGTAAATTCCGATTTTAGTTGTTGTAATCAATCAACTAATAGGTGTTTTTAATAAGCATTTCTTTTCTTCTTCTTCCTCTTTTAATGGACGGAGTGTCTCTTAATTAAAACAGACAATTCTAAACATTAGAATTATTGACTAAGTGGCTAATGTTGTGGGCGGACAACTATCATGTACGCATGCCACAACATCCCTGTAGTCTCTTGAAATGGTGAAGGAATCATGCGCAATCCCGTCACTGCTCCTCTTGTACTCGAAAAGGAGAGAAGAATGGTTAAAAGCGGTGAGCTTAACAAAGCCATAATCCATGTCTCTCTTAAGGCTCCAGCTAGGCATCGGTTCCCCAAAGTTTGACAAATGGCTGCCGCCTCCACCGGCCACGACATGGATGGTTCCGTTCATCGTGCCGGAGTAATGAGACACTCCACTGTTCACGCATTGGTTCTGTAAAAGCATAGTTTATGATGTTAGAAAGGAGCTACTACTCGGAGCCAAAAGATGTACGAAAAATAAGTTACTGGCCTGATAAATTGGACAGGTTCTCTCGTAGTTATGCACATGACCGTAAAAGGCAATGTCCACCCTATACTTTTGCCATAGCTTCTGGAGGTTATCCCTTCCCATGGGTTCTGCAAATGACCCTTCGGAAGCATAATGCTCGCCGGAAGAATAACCAAGAACACGGTGAGCGATAAATATCAGCCAAGGCTGATGCTTCCTGTCAGCCGATGCGAGGCATTGCTCAATGAACTTGTACTGTTCAGAGCCTTCTCTCCAATCTTGCTCAGAGTCAGCTATGCAGAAATGGAACATACCAAAGTCCGTGGAATACCTGCAAATGGCACTCCACTTTAACTAGATTCTGAGAGCTTAATGGTTACGAATTAGAAGGCAAACTCAAATTCAGGTAGAAAGGAGGCCTACTGCTCACCAGTACTTGGCTCTGTTCTCAGCGGGCACATAGTACATGGTTTCTGCCAACACACCACATTCCCCTCCTGAGTCTAATGTCGGGTAGAATGATCCTGTATTCGGCCAATCTCTTTCATGATTTCCACTGCAATGAAAACATGGAAGTCCTCTGCTAAGGGATTAAACGATGTGCAAGTTTTTTTTTGTTAAATTGTTATTGAACTTCATAAAGTGTATTTGGAGAGGCTTAAACCTTGCGAGCATGTAAGGAACCCTTGATGTAATTGACTCTACTTGTGCTGTAAATTGGTCCCATTGTGATAGGTATCCATTTGCATAGGTGATATCTCCTATGTGGAACACAATATCAATATTGTCCAAGTCCTTGACAATCATATCTGTGGTATTCAATGAGCCAGGCTGGTAGTTGTTATATTCATTGGACCCATCGCGCTCTGCCTGAATAAATAATAAGAAAGTATTGCCAACTTGAGAAACAATAGCTGCTGAAAATTTTCTTCTATCTGATTGTCGAATGGATTCGAGCAACTTTAGAGATTTTTCAAGGTTAAAGAAGTTGAAAAGTATAAACCTTTCCCATGTCACCGAAGATTATGACTTGTTGCAAAGAATTCTGTCCTGGAAAAGGAGATGCTTGGAAGGAATAAGTCTTGCTCCAAATATAAGATCCATTAAACAACTGGTGGCCCAACTTGTAGGTGTACCTAAAGAAGTTAGTAATGAGAACGAAATTTTAAAACACTCAATTTCAAGATGACAACTTAATCTAGGCTTTAAGGTGTATACTCCGCATTTGGCCATAGTTCCTTCAAGAAACTTGTGTGGATAAAGCCAGGATCTCTCCAGCCATATGTGCGAGCTGGGGAACCTGTACATAAAAGAAAGATTGATCAATACACAGGTTTTTCCAAGGTATTTAGATGATAAATTCACTGCTGAGCATATGTCAGATCAAAAACTACAGTTGTTTGTTTTCCTCCTTTTTCTATCAAACTAATCCTAGAAGAAATGTTTTGGACAAGGGAAAAAAACCAGTTTAGTTTTCTGTATAACACATAACATAATAAAATTATCGCATATTACTATTAATATAGACAAGCACAGCCTGAATGGAGGAGGGATCAAAGTCATATAGTCAAGCTCAATTAGTTAGGGCAATTAGGCTTGAAGATGACAGCCACAATTACTATATAAACAAAAATTTGAGCAAGGAATAATTCCTCATAAATATCTACACAAAGTCAGCTACTGTTACTTTGAAATGTAATCATACCACACATGCTTCCACGATTGAATGTGAGTGTCCCAGCCGGTGACCGTGTTAGGCTTCCCCACTTTGGTCCCCATTCAACAAAAGGAAGTGCCTCGTTTGTACCATACCCACTAGTCCATGTGACAGTCATCTGTGTGTAGACCAATGCATACCGAAGTAAGAAATCTTAAAGTAATAACAATAACAAATTAAAACATCTAGAAGTAATTAAATCTTGTTTGAACTCAACTGGCTTGAATCAAGGCTTGATTCAGTTCGTGCACAGCGAGTGAAGCAAGTTTCACGGTAAATTAATCTAACTTATGCGGAGCGTGACATATGAGATAATAGAAAAAAGTAATTCCATTGACTAAATTGTGATTTATTGTATAGGAAATAGATTACAATACGTATCCATTATGAAAAAAACAGAAATCAAACGGTATTAACAGAACAGTGGTCTGAATCATGCCTAGAAAATAAAATGGTCACTTCACCTCATTCCAAGACTTCCCCAGTGCAAGCCTTGGATAAACTGGAGCTTTTGGATTAAAAAACGAAATCACATTCGAAATTGCAATCAACTTTGGCTGCAAAACCAGAAGTACTAGTGTCATTAGTCTCACCCACCTAATTGTGCTAGAAAATCATGATGCATGATTTTGAAACTCACATTTTCAAGACCACCACTAAACAATGCAAAGGAAAAGTCTGCTCGTTGATTAATCAACAGAAACCTCAGCTTCCCTCTCCCATTACTAGCATAGTTTGAGCTTGAATAATTTGCAAATTGATACTGGCAACATTATCAACAACAAGAATCAGTCAAACTGTTAAGATCAAAGCAAAATAAATGTCATTATATTCAAACAATTACCTTTACCGGCGCTGAGCATATTAATGGAACTTGGTCTTGCTTATTCTTGGCAGGACAGTTTGAAGAGCTGAAATGAAAAATTGCATTAACATTATTATGAAGTACTACAAACCATGTCTTATTATTTCTCAAATATTCAACATTAACATTTTTTTAAGAAAAAAAGATGCAGCAACTTTGATAAAAGAAACTAGATCATTGGGACTAACTTAAATTTCGCTGGAGAAAATACTCCAATCCAATCATCTTGAGTTGGTTTGGGGTGTACAATTTCCACTGTGACCCATTGAGTATCTTCACTCTGATTAAGAACAGCAAGAAAACAGATATAGTAACAGAAGGAAAGAAAAGGAATCACAATCAATGATCTCCCATTCACAGTAGCAAAAGCTTGAGAATTTTTCTGTCAAATAAGTTTAAGAAAATAAGACACGTTAATTTTAAAAACGACAGATGAGCTATGTTCACTTTATTCTTTTCACATTGAAGTTATTAATTCTAGTACACAAACATCTAAAATTAAACCAAATCAACCAAAGTAAAATATTTTTTAAATTAGTATTCGTCCCGTAATTTTGTTCTATACGGCGCCGCTATGTGCCATTGTTGGCCCAAATGTGCAACTAGCAAAGAGACAGCAATGGCAGACGGTAGACACTAGAAGTTTGACTTTCAGCAAGCTGATTGTCATCGAATTTGTCAGATTCTATGTTATGAAAGCCGGCTCTGCCGACTACCCTCATACAGTCATGAAGAACAAGTACCAGTAAAAAATTATTTTATGACACATTACAAATTACATGATATATTACACGCTAAATAATCTTCGTCTAATTGACCGATCTCAGAACCAGTATCTGAAAATTTTCCTTTATGACAAGAGCACACAAAGCAACCTTCTTTCTTTTACGCATTCATCTCCTTGATTCCAGAAATTATAGAATATATACAGCAACAAAAAAGTGAGTCCTTTACTCTTTTTAGGCTTGAAAATCAAACTGATAGTGTTATCGATTATGTTGGGCTTGGCGATGAGAAAAGGGTAGGAGTACAAACCTTAAGGCCGAGAAGCACCGGCGAGGCCTTGACGTAGGCTGCGTCCTCCAAGGCAAGCCGTGCCTTGTGGATAGCCACCTGCGACAACGGTTGCACGCCGCCGGCATAGCCTCCGGCAGCGGAATGAAGCAGCAAACAGAGTAGAAAAGCGAGCCTGGACTCCACGGTAAAGCACCTCATGTCTTCACTGGGGCTTCGATAGTTCGATAGCAGTGTGCACAACCCTAGCAGTGGCGGCCTCTAGAATCTAGATATAGATGGAATTGAGAAATACGAATCGAAGAGGCAGAGGTTTGCAGGGTGAAAAGGAAAACCAGCTGTGTTACTTAACAAGTGACGGGAGGCGACCCACATTATTCCCTTCTAATATAGCCGATCCTTTGATCAGAGTCGGCCCTCAAATAATAAAAATTTTAATTGTTCTGAATGAAATAATAAAAAAAGTTATAGTGAAAAGAAAATTTTCTATTTCTATTTTTATTTTTTAAGAAAATAAAAAAATATATTTGATTGACGTTTTATTTTTTATCTTTGTTTTCTAAAAGAGAATTTTCTTGAAAATTAAAAAATATAAAAAAAATTATTTTTCATTTTCTGAAAAATAGAAAAGGGGAGACTTATCAAAAATTATCATATAATAAATAAATAAATATGTTGATATTATCCACTTTTAATAGATTTAAATAAGTTAAATTCGTGGCTAGTGTGATAATAGAGTTGTATCAATGAACAAGAGTCAATCTTTTAGGATTCTAAATTTTTTGAAGTCCTTGTCTTTCTGTCACATTTATTTTGGATCAGACAATATATTTTTTATTATTTATCTTCTTCATATTAATTATAAAATTGACTGACGAGAATTAAACGAGCGAATTGCTTCTTTACCCCAAATAGGTTAAAATTTTATTTTTAAAATATTTATTTTATTTTTCTTTTTAACTTTAAATTTTATTTTAAAAAATAAATAAATTTTGGGAAGAAACAAAAAAAAAGGTTAAACGGGAAGGGAAGCTACTGCTTATATATCTAATAAATGCGCAATAATGTCTATTTAATTTCTGATTAAACAAATTTTATTAAGTTTTTTGGTATATATTATTTAAATATTTTTAAATAATATTTGGGGAAACTGAATTAAAATACAATATGGAAGTTAGCTGCTGACCAATAATAATGAGCAACACGACGACGAATCACGTGGAAGACTATCGATTCATACGAGATAATGAAGCTTTCTTTGCCCCAATGGGGCACGGCAAAAATTAAAAGATATTTTATATGAAAATACAATTTTATTTTTTATTGAGATAATATTTGATGATAAATTTTGAAAAAAATTATAAGGATGTCTCTCCGTGTAGAAATTTACTCGATTGATGTAATAAGACTTCGATGTTAGAATAATCTTTTAGAGATAATGCAATTACGGAATCCGAATTAGACTGTCAAATTGTAAATATTTTCTTAATGTATTTAAGTGGTTAATAGAGGAGATCTACAAGGACTTCGATTTCTTTCGACTTAACTGTCGAAGAGGTATCCTTATAAAACTATGAGATCAGATTGATCATAGTAAAAATTAATCGGATCGAAGACTTAACACCTCGATCCTTTTATAACGTGTTTGGCTATGAAAAATAGGACTCATCATGGTATTCAAATAGTAAAATGAAAGGAAAAATAATGAGAGTCTGACAGTGAGCCCTCTACACGAAGCATATATTTCATATTTATAGGTACGAGAGAGCAAAATACTTTAGGGATAATGAAAAGTGAGTAATAGTAATACATCGTGAGAAAAAAAGAGATTGTGACCATATCTACCTGTGGTTTATCAAACTCGGCTAAAAGAGTCTGACCAATTTGAGAAACTCAGCCTAGTGACAGACTCGGAATGACACAACAACTCGACTCAGCTTATTGACTTGGACTAGGTTGGCAAGTATAGCACGGCGGCTCAACTTAGATAGGCTACTCGGGAACTCAGATCAAGTCGATCAAATGTAACTCGGCGTGATGGTCTGGCTAGCTCTAGATTGAACCAATAGACACATCTTGCTAACCTAAGACGAGTGGAATATTAGTTGAGTTGAAGAGTTTGAGTGTAGAAAGCTCAATTAATATGCCTAAATCTGTAGGAAGTCAACAAAGCAACTTGAATATATGAGTTGATACGATCAAATTGGCAAAAAATTATAGGGAAGCCCTTCAAGTTGAGTTGAAGAGTTTGAGTGTAGAAACTCAATTAATATGCCTAAATCTATAAGATGTCGAAGCAACTTGAGTATATGAGTTGATCCGATCAAATTGGTAAAATATTATAGGGAAGCTTTCCCTAATAGTAGAGTTAGAGAGGCGAAAGACTAAGCCAGAGAGGTTGACCACTTTTAGTAGAGTTAAGAGGGAATCTAGTCCCTAATAGCATCGCTGATGCAGTATGGAGAAGAGTTTTCTGGCTTCCTTTCAACGCAGGGGAGCATGAGGGAAGCTTGGGGGTTCTCTCCGACCGCAACAGTAAAATGAAATACGAAGAAGAGAAATGCACGCAACACAAGCAATGAACAAAGACACAGAATGTAACGTGGTTCGGAATAAGGATTCCTACTCTACGGGGGTGAGCTCTCCCACGAGCTACGGTGTTAAAGCACTTTCACTATAAACTTTCTCCTTCACGGAAAGAACTTCCGGAGGTGGAGGAAAAAATCTCTTACAATTAGCTTAATACACAGAAAAGTATCGGAAAGATGGAGCTCACTACTCTCCTTGTCTCCTCCGACGATGTGGTCGCTCTTCCCTTCGGATGTGCCTTCGTCTCTCGCTTGTTGGAATAATGCGGATCCCCTTTCCTCCTGCCTTGCTTCTCCCTTTTATCCTTCTTCCTCTGGTTAGCTGTTGCACCACGAATCTCCTCCATCGTACACGTGGCCATCTTGCTTATCTGAAGAATCATTCTGTTACAAACACGAAGAGCAAAGACTCCTCCGAATATTATGTGGGGGCCCTCTTTTGTTGTGTAACAACCTCTTACATATATTTCGGAAAATATTCTAGCTCATCCCTTTCAACCACTTACCTTCAGTAAAGCTAGCCTAAACCTACCGCTCACATGTAGCGTAGCTCTTAGGCCTTTCCCAGTAGCCCGAACCAACTTCTATTCTTCCCGTACCGCACCATCTCTAGGCCTGCTAGACCGAGCCGATTCTCATCCGTCCCGTATCAGAATAATCTTCAAGATCACCCGACCATGCAAACTCCCTCAAACTGTCCTCCCGTGCCAATTGCCCCAAACTGACATGCCTGAACCGTTCTTCTCAGACTCCTCCCGCCGAACCAGCTACTTGGTTCGGACAGCATCCTACGCGTGAGTCTTTGACCTTATTTATAGAAAAGAGGTAGCAGCAACATCATTAGCCAACCCCTAAAAATAGTCAAGCGAAGTCATAAGCTTGACTTTCTAAATGTATAAGGCTTCCGACTCACCCTTTCTACTTTTTCCCGTTGTCTTACCCTATATGTTCGAAAAGGCTTAATGGGCCCATGGGCCCCGCTTTTCTTTTTTCTCTTAGGTAGTCGAAAAGTCACAAAACCCTATATAAATCTCCGCCCTTCCCCTTTATGCATAACTTAACGTGCCTACTAATTCGTCTTTTCCCCTTTTCCCATCCAGCAGTTTTTTTCAGCGGTGTTCTAGTGCCCCTAGCCTTTCTTTTGCAAGCGTTCCTTTTTTAACCTTCAAGTAAGTGTTCTTCCTCGTTCCATACCTATGACCCCGAAAACCCCACCTTCACTTTCCTGGTATGAGCACACCGTCACCCAGTTAGATAGCAAACACTATTTCTTTAATCTTAGGAACCAATTCATAGACCCTTCTGTGCCATGCCGTTTCAACACCACTACTTACCGACCACATCGTCCTCCCCCCGGCCTAACTTGCTTCTTTTCAGAACAATTTCTCAACGGTTTGTATTTGCCCGTGCCCTCTCCCTATCTAGAAATCTTGGACTTTTATAGACTACCCCTCAACCAATTTACGCCCAATTCCTTCTGTATTTTATCGGGAGCTATCATAGTATTTCGACACTTAGATCTCCCTTTGTCCCCCCAAATATTCCACTGCTTCTTCCAATTAAAAATTTCTAAGGAGGGTCTTTTCTACCTCTTCAGCCGCTCGGACTGCCAGTTTTTAGTGAACATGTCATCTTCTCACAAAGGATGGGAAGCACTATACTTCTTTGCTCAACTTTCGACGCCCCTCCTTTATTCGGATACCTGGAAGTTAGATCTTCCGGAGCTACCCTCCTTTCGCAAAATGAGGACCCAATGTCCTTTTTCGGAGGTCCATAGAGTGTTGAGAGAATCCCACTATTGTTCCGACCATTTGATGAAACCTCCTCTCCTCAGTCGCCATGGGCTATCCCCTTTTCCTTTAACTGACCCGGACGCCATAGGTAGGACATTATTCATATTTTGATGTAACCAATTGTCTGGATCAACCTACCTTTTTTAACAATAGATTTCGTAGATAATCTAATGCAGGACGCCTTCGTAAAAGGTGAGGAGATTGCTGCAACCAAGAAAAAGAAGACCTCTACGAAGCGAGGTAAAGGCAAATCTGCAGTTGCTCCCTCTTCACCTCGGAAGAGGTTGCGCCCTGTCGGAGAAGGAGTCCCCAGCTCCTCGTCCATCCCCGCATCTCCTTCTTCCCATTCCTCTCCTTTGTCATCCCCCTCCAAACTGAAGAAGCACCAACGCTTAGTCATATATGAACCCAGGGTGAGGGATACCACATTAGTCATCCCACCCTCTTCCCCCCAAGGGGAAAGGTCTCCTTCTCACTCTTTTGTTTCATCCCCCATTCTACTCGACTCTCCAACTCATTCTCCAACCGAATCTCCCCTTGTGAATACTCCTACCGATGTACATCTTTATCCTGTTCCTTCCCAGACTATGGGTCCCTCTCCCGCTCTGGAAGGGAGAGATCTTTCCCTCCCGAATCCTCCACTAGCCACTTTGGGGGCTTCCCTCAAGATCCGCCACCTGGGAGAAGTAAAATTCTTCAATCAATCGGGTGTGCAGGGCCCCTACGATCACATGGGAAAACTTTTGGCCAAGGTAATTACTCTCTTTCTTTATCCTTAGCATGTATGTGCCTTTGCTTACCATTTGTAATATCTACCTCTTTTTCCTCAAGTATCGACCACTTATAATAAGATAACATCCCACATGGTTAAATACCAATCCAACGTGAAGACTCATCATTTTGCCTCCCTAACTCACCAAAAGAAGCTCACACAGCAGCTGAAAGAAGGTGAGCAGAAGGAATCTGATCTAATCGCTCGGTGCGAATATTTCATGACTCAACTGGCTTTGGCTCAGAGTGAGAAGGAGGAACTCCAAAGAAAAAATGAAGACCTCCAACAGCAAATATTTTTGCAATCCAGCCAACTTCAGCAAGTTGACCTTTTGACCCATGAGCTAGACGGGTATAAAAGGCAACTTGCGGATGCATATGTTCAGGCTGCGGACTCTTCAGCCACTATCCATCAATTGCAGCGGGAACGCCAGACATGGGAGGCTACCCAGAAATCCTGCTTAGAGAAGTGTAGAGAACTCTCCTCCATGGTGGCTACTTTCCCTGAAATCCTGTCCTCTATGACCTAGCAACAACAAGAGCTTCGCAAAGAATATACTGAAGCCTTATCTTCCCTGGGTTAGCGGGCAATGACGGCGACAACAGAGAGGGATGCTTTGGCGACCCAATTAGCCGCCTGTCAGGCTCAACTAGCTGCTTGCCAGTCCCAATTGAAGGAGCCGGAAGCAGATTTGAAAGGGCAATATGTGCAGAAGGGGGTAGACTTATTCATGCTCGGCTTCGACGGATCTTCCTCTTTAAACGCCGAACGGGGATACCCTCCTCCTAGCACTGACACCAGTTACTTGGACCCTGAAATAGCTTTGGCTAGATGTCCCCCCGAACTTTTTGAATTATGACTTGTCATATTTTCTTTCTTGTACTGACTGATTCTTTGTCGTTAAAGAATGTTTGAACTGGCACAACCCCATGCTGATTCTTATGTATGTATTGGTATGGGTCTGGAATTTTATGTCTGCACTTGATTTTGTTCTTTTCAAAGTTGCTGCCTATTCTCTGCTTTCCATAGCGTTAAATGAGTGATGACATTCCCTGCCCAGGAATCCTTTCGGGACATCCCGGCGTGATCTTTTCAAGTTACTTCCTATGCTGAAGCCATTATGATGTTAGTCCTTCTATCTTCTTTTCCTTTCCAAGGACAAATGCAGTTCTTCCTCCCTCGATTATAAATTGTCACTACAAGTGTCTTTTGCCTTCCATCCCACCTTCATGGCTTCCGTGGAACACCCCATTGATATCTCCTCAGACTCTGATTCTTTTGAATTGCACGACTGGGTCACAGAGAATGTCGAAGAATCTGCGACACAATCGACTGCAACTTCGACATTTCGTCCGTTTCCTCCTCCATCATCAACCACCGCTCCAACCCCTAACACGGGGAGATCCTTCCGAGCCCCCTTCCCTTCATTCCGCAACCGGGTTTGGAATACTCCCCTGACATGGGAATACACTGTAGGAGATCCTCGGGCCTCCGTCGAACTCCCTCCGCTTCCGTCGGCCCTAGCTTTCGCTCGAGTCCCTTCAACGGGGATTCATCCGCCCCCTTTTGATGAAACTCCACCAGCGGCACCTCCGGCCCAAGGCGATCTTTACAGAGTCATCTTGGCGCCTTCCCCTCCAGAGGAGTCCTCTGATAGTTCACCTATTAATGATAACCATAAAAAGCTTGTATAGCTATTAGCTTAAATAATGTAACTGTTGTCGAGTATGTTAATAAAAAGAAATGGGGATACTGATACTTATTTTTGTCATTTCTTGTAAATGTAGCATGATTTTCACTAGAAAGGACTGCAACCTTATCTGAATATACTTCCCCCTTGCTACTTCCATGGAATTCGAACCATCCTTCTCAGAGTTACTGCACTCAACAACTCTCAACTACTGTCTTTACGTTTCCTCTTCTTTATTCGCATTTATTATTTTTACCTCCTTTGCGAGTCAATGCGCATTCTCCTTTCACCGCTATAAAATCCCCAAACCATCATTTGCTTAGCATCCATTCGTTCCTTTCCTTCTCCTCACCATGGAACAAACCTCTGAACAGGACAACAACTCTCCTCCCCCTGAGGAACAGACCAAGGAACAACGCTACATCACTAGTCTGGAAGAACAGGTTGACTATCTGCGACGACGCTTGAGGGAGTCTTCTACCAACAACTACTTCCCGCGCCAGCAACTGGCAGTGTCCCAGAAGAATTTATCCAAGCACATCTTCATACAATAATCTTACCTCCGATAGTTACTGCGTCAACCAAAGCTGCGCAAAGAGGCTCCTTCAGTACCTCCTCACAAAGAACTGTAATTCCCTATGAACAGGGACTTCCTTTTGTTATTCTCTTCTTTTAGGAGAAGTTGTAGTATGTAGTTCCTCCAGAACAATGAACTTCTTTATTATGAGCTTTCATCCCTATCATTCTTTGCTTACCATCTTTTCTAGCCTTCCTTCTGCTATGCCAAAATTTAAACTTCTTTAGATGAGCACCCAGCTCTTTCATGTCGCTCTAGCGTAAGGATATATGACAACGTATGGTTAACATAAAACTTCAACCTATTCGGAGATAAAATGATATATATAGATGAGGAAAAACTCAACCCTCCAGGTTCATCATCATACAGGGATAAAATAATGTACAGCTGAGAAAATGCTCAGCTCTTCCGTTCCACCATCGCACGGGGATAAAATATTATAGCTGAAGAAATGTTCAACTCTTCCGATCCGCCACCACATGGAGATAAAATAATATATAGCTGAGGAATATGCTCAGCTCTTCCGATCCGCAACCGCACGGGGATAAAATAATATATAGCTGAGGGATATGCTCAACTCTTCCGATTTGCCACCGCACGGGAATAAAATAATATATAGCTGAGGGATAAACTCAGCTCTTCTGTTCCACCACCGCATGAGGATAAAATAATATATAGCTGAGGGATATGTTCAGCTCTTCCGATCCGCAACCGCACGAGGATAAAATAATATATAGCTAAGGGATAAACTCAGCTCTTTCGTTCCACCACCGCATGGAGATAAAATAATATATAGCTGAGGGATAAATTCAACTCTTCTGTTCCACCGCCGCACGGGGATAAAATAATATATATAGCTGAGGGATATGCTTAGCTCTTCCGATCCGCCACAGTACGGGAATATAATAATATATAGCCGAGGGATAAACTCAGCTCTTCCGTTCCACCACCGCACGGGGATAAAATAATATATAGCTGAGGGATAAACTCAGCTCTTCCACTCCACCACCGCATGGGGATAAAATAATATATAGCTGAGGGATAAACTCAGCTCTTCCGTTCCACCACCGCACGGGGATAATGACTTCGACCAATGCCGAGCCGCATAAAAAATATGATAACTTGACCCAAGGATTTTCCCTCACACTGCCATTATTTCTTTCATCTATAAAACGGGGATAACAGTCTTGGCTAGAGCCAAACTTGAAAGGAAAGCGAGAAAGATACCTTCGAGGGTCCTATCTTTACCCTGAAATTGGATGTCCTCGTTCTTTTATCATACGAAGACAGCGGTTCTAGCAGATAGCGGGCAACCAGAGAAATAAATCATTATTTCCTACCTTTCTCGGGGCCCATTTCACAGCTTTGTAACCCAATTGACGTTGTAAGCCCATTTAATACTCCTATATGGGACGTTTCATCTTTCCTCTTCTCCATTTTCATCTTCTCTATCAGACTTTCCATCTTCTTCTGCTTCTTCGTCCTTCCTTTCTTCCACCATCATCCTCCGGTGTTCCAGCCACTAACTCTCGTGCTTCTTTTCTTCCCCCAAAGAGCAAGATGTATTCCTTTTTCCAAAAAAGAAGTGGCCAAGCACCGTCTCGAGTCCAGGCGAGGTGAGGGTCCACAACTAGCAACACCTTCACCTTCACCTTCTCCTTTACCTTCGCCCATTCCCACCGCTTCTATTCCAGCGCCCCCCTTCCTTCTAGATTCATTGGAAATTTCTGTTTCGGCTATGTCGGATACACTGAAAGTAACCTGCCCTCCCTCATCTTCGACGCCGCTGGATAACCCTAACTCCCCCATCTCTTCGCCCTCCCTCTTGGGAACCCGCAAATCTCCCCCCCTCCCTTCCTGCAACATGAGGCTGAGCAACGAGGCGCTGCACGACAATGCCTACAGGCAGAAGACACCTCTGCTCCCCCTCTTCCTCCTTCTCCGAGGCATTCCCCTGCACCGGAACCTATGATAGTTGAGGTTCCCCCATCTTCACTTTCCCCCGATGTTCAAAATGTTGGAATCCTCTCTCCTCATTTGGGTACAAGTCAGGGTCCCTCTGCTCTTCCCCCTTCCAGCGTAGAGCTTTGAATCCCAGTGCTTTCCATATCTTCTTCTCCAAACTCCTCACCAGACCAATCCCCTCTCGCAGATTCTTCCATTCCTGTCCCACAGTCAGCAATGTTGAGTCTTCCACCTCCCACTCTTGCTTCTTCTATTTCTTCTCCTATCTCTTTGAGCCTCCTAACAAGAGCTCTTTTCGCAGCTTCCTCAATCCCTCTGACTGCCCCCATGTCGTTTCCCACTCCTTTAGGCACCACCTCTCCTCCTCCTGAACCCCCGACACAACTCATTGCTCCCGCCTTTCATCCCCCCATCATGAGTGAGTTTTCACCTTTGGTGTCATCTATCTCTTTTTCTTCTTCCACCCGTGGTCTTCGGATCTTAAACTTAGAAGAATTAACCCCACGGATGGAAAGTTTTATCACGCGCTGGAATTGGTATGCTCCTCAAATTGACTTCTCTGATTTTCTTCACTTGATGATTTCTTTTTGATGAATAATCTCTAGGCCTTAACCAATTATCAAGAACTGGACCGCTCCTTCCAGCAATATCAAGCTCAGTTTCTAAAGTGGGAGAAACAACGATTGGAGGACCAGACTGCTGCCCAGAGTCGGGAGCACCTTTTGTTACAACAATTGAAGCAATTGTAGAAGATTTGATGCCGCTAGAGGGGGGGGGAGGGGTGAATAGCGTTTGACCGTATGTAGATGGAATTCGTTCGCGATCGTCTCTACAAAACTCGTTATGCGCAGCGGAATAGAAATAATAAAAGCAATAACGAAAAGATACAATCACGAACACAAGGATATAACGTGGTTTGGAACTGAACGGTTCCTACTCCACGGATTGAGCTCTAACGAGCTCTAGCGACGCCAATGCAATCACTAATCAATAAACTCCTTCTCGACAACAAGTCGGAGGCGGAGAAACCTCGTACAAACGTTTACAACAATAAACGAAAGAAATACAAGCAAATACAAAGGAAATGTAAAGAACACTTTACAAAACTTGGGTTTGAGCGCTTTGCTTGTTGGTTGCTTGGATGAGGTTGAAGGGCCCTGAAATGCACCTGCAAATCGCCTTCAAATCGCCTCAAGAAAGCTCCCCAAGAACTGATGCTTGAGCCTTCCATGAACAGCTGCTTTTATCCTCCATCGGGATGGATTTCCGCCTAGCAGTCGACTGTCATAAGTCCTCAGTCGACTGACATCACTGTAGCTATGAGACAACGGCTCAATCCACGTTGGACAAGTTCCAACGGGACTCTTGGAAGTCGACTGACAACATTGGCGGATCGCTAACGCCGTAGTCGGGCCACGGCGATCGGCTCTGGCGTCTGCTCGACACAGAACTTAACGATCGGCTGCCGACCCTTGGCGGTCGTGATCATCGATCATTGTTCCAATGAGCAGTCGACTGCCAGAGCAATTCCAGCTCTAAATTGGCAGTCGAACTCAAGTCGACTCACGGCAGTCGAACCGGCCATAATGCCAGTCGACTGCCAACCTCAAAAATGAGGTTTTAACCCAAGTATGGTGCCCCCATACTTGCTAGAGCACCCTTAGCCTAGACCTAAGCCTTCTAGCCACCTCCATCAGCCTCACGCATCTCGGATCCCTCCAAGTCATCCATGACTTGTTCATCCATCGCGCTAGCCTCTAGGTGCTTCCGTCGGCTATGTCATGCTAACGGTGTCTACACTGCCAAGGCACATTGGACTTACGCCGCCAAGACTTCGCTTGGACTTTACGCCGCCAACCATTGGACTTATGCTGCCAAGACTCCCTCTTGGACTTTACACAGCCAATATCAAACCCCTTGGACTTCTCATGCCAAGACTCAAGCTTGGACTTTCCCTTGCCAACCCATGTTGGACTTTTACATTGCCAAGACCATGCTTGGACTTTCCCTTGTCAACCCATGTTGGACTTTTACATTGCCAAGACCCATGCTTGGACTTTTCATGTGCCAAATGTCCCACTTGGACTTTTCATGCCAAGTACTCAAGACTTGGACTTTACCAAATGCCAAGTGTTCCACTTGGACTTTCCATGCCAAGTACACAAGACTTGGACTTTCCCATGACAATTACATTGTCATATGTTTTTGTCGAAACATCAAAACATCACTCGAGTCAAACTTGAGTCCTGGTCAATCGTGACCTAGGCCGATTGCACCAACAATCTCCCCCTTTTTGATGTTTGACAAAAACCAAACAAATCATTTGAGTTAGACCACTAACTCAAATCCCTTACCAATTATCCCAAATTGGTAAACACTCTCCAAATGTTCTCCCCCAAACATTCTCCCCCTTTTTGACTAACATCAAAAAGGTTTTCTCTCCAAGGAGGTCAATGTCTCATGTCCCAATGAGATCTTACAAACTCCCCCTTGATCCAAAAATACCTAGGATGTCTACCATCTTCCTAGTGATAAGTTCCATATCACTCAAGAGAGGCAATCCTATACTCTCTCCCAATTTCCAAATTGGGTCTCTCAAAATCCCATCAATTTTCCCAATTGATGATACTCTCCCAATAACTTCTCCTCTTCAAGGAGAAAAACACATCCATCATCCCAAGATGGATACCTCCCCCTAAAGGCTTGCTCCCCCTTGACCATTACACCAACAATGTCCTTGGGAAGTCCCTAAGCCAATAGGAACTCTAAACCATCAAAATTAATGTTCTAAGTTCAACATAGAACTTTCACTCACCCTAAATTTGATACTTTGACCTAACACAGCTCCTAATCCATATCCAATGGATTTTCACCCTTTATAAATGCTTCCTAAAGCATATCCTAGGGTTATGAATGATTAGGAACCTTTTCCATAGCTGAACACGGGCTAAACAAACCTTGTTAACCCGAAATCAGACCTGGCGATCGACTCGGATGTCGACATTGCCACCCATATCGATCACATTGCCAGGGTAATCGATAAATGAAATTTCAATTTCAACTATCGAATCGAGATTTGGAAAAACATAAGTAATTCTCGTAATTTGAATTTGAAAATCATAAAATTTGATCGTATTACTTATAGTCATGACAATGGGTCAAAAAAAATTGAAAATTATTTTACCCATAAACTAGTGACTTTGAAACAAAATTCAATACCAATGAAATTTTCAATGTATTTGACCTATTTTGTATCAACTTCATCAATGGTGATTGCTATCAAAAGATAGACTTCACCAAGGTTTTCTAAATTGATTTTAAAATGATTTCAAAACCATGTCTTGGATCATATTCCTTGGGCTCTATGCACATGACTTGTACACAAGCTTTCCTAATGATCCACTAATCATATAAGATGAGTTTGAGTTCATCTAGATGCAAAACCTATGCACCTTGAACTTAACTCATATCCTAGCATCTCACATGTATCTAGAGTGTATAAAATACACATACATGTCAATTTAATGTGAGATGTGGGTTTTGTTCATCCTAATCTAGGGTTTCATGCATTTCCTAGGCAACCCTACTTGATTCCCTTATAAATGGGACTTCAAGTCATGTCATAGTCCTTAAATCAATTTCAACCAAATTGTCTTAAATGCATGAATAATTATGGCATTAGAAATGATATAAATAAGCATATGCTTATAATCATGATGTCATGACATATGATATAAAACTAAGCATACATGACATTAACCTAAAACCTAAGCATACTCATGACATATAAAATCAAAGAAATAGGCATGATGTCATGACATGACATATGACAATCAAAGCATGACATATAAAATATATAGGTATAGTAATACCTAAATTTTAATATTAATTGCCATTTGATATAATTAGATATATTTTGCCATATTAACATTAATCTCCCTAGTGTGCCAAAAATCCAAAATGACACACTAACCTCTAAACCTAAATTGTGCCAATTTAATTAATTTTTCTTAATTTCAAAAGTGCATTGGCACATCCTAAAATCTTTTAGGATATTGATTTAAATCTATTTCCAAGGTAACCATAACCTTGAAAATATCATAAAGTGCCACCTTTACCATGGTTGAGTTAACTACCCATCCAATCAAGGTTGGCACACCCTAAACCCATCTAGCGTGAATCAATCACGCTCTTAGGAACCCAAAACCGATTTGAGCTCCTAGGGTTAATTAGGTATTCCTTAGGGATAACCTCCCTAGATACCTTCCTAATGACCCTCCTAGGCTTGTTAGCCTTGGTCATTTGGGTCTTACCTAGGTTGACTCTAGGGGTAACTCCCCTTGTAACCTTCTTAGTGGCCACCCTAGGTTTCCTAGAAACCCTAGCCACTAGGCACACCCTTTGGTCAACTCTAGGGATAACCTCCCTATTGACCTTGGTCTTCCTAGACCTAGTCAGTGTTCCATAATCTAATGGAACACTATGGTAAGTCACCTTGGACTTAGGTTTGTGACCCAACCCTTGCTTGCCCTTAGTTGACTTTTGACTCTTATGTCCTAAGTGTTGACTTTGAGATTTTGACCTAGACTTTTGATCATTTGACCCTTTAAATTGGTTTTGTATATTCCTAAGAGTCTTTTTTAGTTTTTCAAGCCTTGACCTCAAGGCTTGATTTTCAACCTCTAATTGTCCAATTGATTTTTGATTAAGTTTTTGAGCATTTGACTTCTTAGGCATATGCCTAGTCCATTTAGGATTAAAACCTAGGTGCTCTTACACCTTTCTAATGGTCTCCCTAGGTAAAATTTTTCTAGAGTTATTTGACCTAGGTTTATCCTTAGATAAATTATTTTAAGGGAGATTAGTCCCAAATTTCTCCTTACTTTTGAAGTTAACGCTTTTAGCTCCTAAACAAATATATTTATCTCTAGCATGCTTTTCATGGTGAATTGCAAGAGAATTAAAATTTCTAGCATGCTTTTGACTTTTAAATTTGGAAGGTGCATTATTAAAATATACCTTAAGGTTAGCTATAGAAGCTCCCCCTACTTGTGATGCTCCTCCTTGCCCCTTCTTCTTCCTCCTAGGGCATTGACTCCGATAATGCCCCTTTGAATTGCACTTGAAGCATATGATGTGCTCCTTGCCTTTAGGTGTTGGGGAACCGGCATCCTTGACTTTTGGTGCCGGTGGAGCTTTCCTAATCTTCTTTGGGCACTTGCTCTTATAGTGCCCAAATTCCCTACACTCAAAACACATAATATTATTTTTATTTGAAATTAGAGTGTTTGAGTTACCTAGGTTAGTGGTGGAGTTCGGAATTGACACTTCTTCATCTTGTTGGATGTAGAAGCTTCTTCTTGATGCTCCGGTGTTGAGAAACTCTAATCTCCTCCTCAATCCTAGAAGTGGATGCTTCTTCCACTTCCTCCACCAACCCTGGAAATTGACTCTATCAACTTCCAATTCTACTTCCTCTTCCTCTTTGGATGTTGATGATCTCTCAACCTCCAAGTCCTCACTTCCTTGTGAGGGTGATGCATTAGCCTCTTCGGTCTCTTCCTCTTGGACCATTGATGGGCTTTCATGGAGCTTGGCCACTTGGCTCCATAGCTCGTTTGCATCTACATAATTACCTAACATACACAAGATATTGTTAGGTATTAAATCAATTAATAACTTCATTACCTTCTCATTCTTTTCGAAGGCTTGGACTTGCTCTTCGGTCCATCTCTTTTTCTTGAGGAATCCACCTTTTGGTCCTCTTGGATAGCTATATCCTTCCATTAAGATAGACCATTCTTCGAAGTCCCTCATCATTAGGAAGTCTTCAATTCTTGACTTCCATTGCTTAAACCCTTCTTGTCCATAGAAGGAGTAAGGGATCAGTGTGTTAATATTCCATCCCAATTGTTCTTCCATCTTCACCCTCTAGCTTCTTTGTCCTAGCTCCCGGCGGTTAGTCCGTAGAAGAGCCTCGGGCTCTGATACCACTTGTAGAAGATTTGACGCTGCTAGAGGGGGGTGAATAGCGTTTGACCGTACGTAGATGGAATTCGTTCGCGATCGTCTCTACAAAACTCGTTATGCGCAGCGGAATAGAAATAATAAAAGCAATAACGAAAAGATACAATTACGAACACAAGGATATAACGTGGTTCGGAACCGAACGGTTCCTACTCCACGGATTGAGCTCTAACGAGCTCTAGCGACGCCAATGCAATCACTAATCAATAAACTCCTTCTCGACAATAAGTCGGAGGCAGAGAAACCTCGTACAAACGTTTACCACAATAAACGAAAGAAATACAAGCAAATACAAAGGAAATGTAAAGAACACTTTACAAAACTAGGGTTTGAGCGCTTTGCTTGTTGGTTGCTTGGATGAGGTTGAAGGGCCCTGAAATGCACCTGCAAATCGCCTTCAAATCGCCTCAAGAAAGCTCCCCAAGAACTGATGCTTGAGCCTTCCACGAACAGCTGCTTTTATCCTCCATCGGGATGGATTTTTGCTAGCGATGATCGTCATAAGTCCCCGGCCGATCGTGACAACATTGGCGGGCCGCGCTAATCGTAGTCGTAGCGGTCGACTCTGGCGATCCCAATGCTCGACATCAGAACTTAGCGATCGGCTAGGCCCTTGGCGATCGGCTGCCGTAGGCTATCGATCATTGCTCAACAGCGGTCTCTAAATTGGCAGTCGAACTCAAGTCGACTCACGGCAGTCGAACCGGCCATAATGCCAGTCGACTGCCAACCTCAAAAATGAGGTTTTAACCCAAGTATGGTGCCCCCATACTTGCTAGACCACCCTTAGCCTAGACCTAAGCCTTCTAGCCACCTCCATCAGCCTCACGCATCTCGGATCCCTCCAAGTCATCCATGACTTGTTCATCCATTGCGCTAGCCTCTAGGTGCTTCCGTCGGCTATGTCATGCTAACGGTGTCTACACCGCCAAGGCACATTGGACTTACGCCGCCAAGACTCCGCTTAGACTTTACACCGCCAACCATTAGACTTATGCTGCCAAGACTCCCGCTTGGACTTTACGCAGCCAATATCAAACCCCTTGGACTTCTCATGCCAAGACTCAAGCTTGGACTTTCCCTTGCCAACCCATGTTGGACTTTTACATTGCCAAGACCATGCTTGGACTTTCCCTTGCCAACCCATGTTGGACTTTTACATTGCCAAGACCCATGCTTGGACTTTTCATGTGCCAAATGTCCCACTTGGACTTTTAATGCAAAGTACTCAAGACTTGGACTTTACCAAATGCCAAGTGTTCTACTTGGACTTTCCATGCCAAGTACACAAGACTTGGACTTTCCCATGACAATTACATTGTCATATGTTTTTGTCGAAACATCAAAACATCACTCGAGTCAAACTCGAGTCTTGGTCAATCGTGACCTGGGCCGATTGCACCAACAGCAATGTCAGGAGCAACTGACAGAAGCTCATCGCCAACAGCAAAAGGATGCCGAGACTATAGCGGCATTACAAGCACAATGACAGGCCCACACAGAATTGCTACCCACTCTGCAGGATGCTCAGCGGGAACAGGCTGATGTAATAGCCCCCTGTCCTCAAGAGTTGGTGAACCTTCAAGAGCAAATAGTTAAGCTCCTCTACGAAAAACAAAAGGATTCTAAAATCATTGCAAGCCTGCGGGTTCAGCACCAAAGAGCGGAGGACAAAATAGTGGATCTCCGCACTCGCTTGTGCAAGGAGGTACAAGAAAACTCCTCCTTAATAACTTCTAGGACACATGCTCACGCCCAGTATCTGTGAGCGAAGCGTCCCTCGAGGCCCAGGTAGCAAGCTCATTCGCACTAGATCCCATACGGAGGCGGTAGAGGGGATCTCGACCTCCATTCGTCAGAATATGATGGATATGACGAGGCTCCTGCAGCAGGACCAAACCTCCCGAGCGGATGACATATCGGTCTTGGCTGACGCTATTATGGAAATATCCCAGTGCTACATCAAAATGTGTCGATCCCTCCGGGAGCATCAAGAGAATTATCGCAGGCTCCATCAGAATCGGAATCCTGACGACCCGTGCCAGCGAAATCGACTAATAGCTCTGATACGGGCCACTTTCCAGGATGGATTTAACGAGGCAGTCCGGCAGTATGCCGACCAAGGATTACCTCTTGCGAATCAACCGACTCTCTTTCTGCATTGGGAGACCGACTTTCGATGATACCCTCCAGATCATTTTAAATTGTGACCTGATATATATTGCTTTAGAATAGTCATCGTTAAAGGATTCAGTTCATTACACATAGCTCCCTTTTCATCTTCTTTCCTTTTCATAGCCCGCCAAAGAGAATTTAATGTTAATGCAAATGATTCACCAATCATATTCGTGTTTGCCATACATCTAATGACACATTGAATTGTCAAATACATTCCCCAAGAAACCTCTCAATTCTTTTCTTCATCCGTCATCCCTTATACAGTATAAAAATATTTCAAGTGTACAACGTTCCAGGGTCGAGGAAATTCCTTGCCCTGATAATCCTTCAAATAATATGCTGATCCTGCCACACGGCGCGTCACCTCATAGGGTCATTCCCAATTTGGAGCTAACTTTCTCGGATCTCCAACGAGATTAACCTTGCGCAGAACCAAATCTCCTTCTTGAAATCTCCGGGGCATTACCCTTTTGTTAAAGGCTTGTTGTATCCTCCGTTTTTAAAATTCTGCTCGCCTCCTCATAACGAGTAATTGTCATGGTACCGTTACAAATTATTTACCGAACCCCCTAACCACACTAATGCAATATAGTACTGACTCGGATCGTCTCCCAACGAACCTAATGGTTGGACATTTGTTTTTAACCAGAAGTAAACGCTGGGGGGTTTTACAATTTATTAAAACAATTATTCAAAGCTAACCTAATGCAAGAACGATTCAACCTTGCACCGCACTGTCACTATACGATGCAATGGCCAAACAATTCTGGTAAACAGACATGGAAATAAAATCTGCAGGAAGTAAATCTAACTACCAAATAACAATTAACAAGTAACTATCCTAATGCGCAAAAGTAAGTAATCACGTATCGCACTGTCACTATACGGTACAATGATCACGAAACAAAGGTGAACAATTCAACTAAGTACCGCACTGTCACTATACGACACAGTGATCAAACAGTCACTAAAAAGCTACACTAACAGACAGAAAATAAATCAACCAAGTACCGCACTGTCACTATACGACACAGTGGTTAAGAAACAAAGGTGAACAATTCAACCAAGTACCGCATTGTCACTATATGACACAGTGATCAAACAGTCATTGAAAAGCTAAACTAAATGCAAGGAAAGTAAGCAATTCAACCAGACACCGCACTATCACTATATGCCACACTGGTCGAATGTAAATGAAATCTAAAATCTAACCTAATAATGAAAGCACTCCAACCAAACACCATACTGTCACTATATGATGCATTGATTGGACAATTTTAATTGATGGGGTTAGTACATCAGCAACAAGAATTTAAACTAACCTACAACTAAATAACGAACACAAGTATTAAGTCTAATAAAAATGCTGGATGAACAAAATTAAACAACTAAGCACAAAAAACCAATAGAAATAACATTGCATGTAAACAAACCAACAATTAACAGAAACAAACATAATCAACTACTAACAATTGCATAACTGAACTGGAATAAAAAGCAGAATGTAAATAACATGAAGTCCCAACTAAACGAGTGTTTAACACACAAACACACTCAGAGATACAAATAAAACAACGACCGGTAACCACACGGTGGTCACAACAAACCGAACAGCCACTCCGACGGTGAATGCGAAGCTGCCCAATCAGCGGAGCAGGAAGGAAGGAGAGATGGATGACTGCGATCACTGTTTCGGCTAATCTGGATTGCCGGACAGTGGAGGGAATCTTCACCAGCGGATGGAGATGGAGCTGTCCAATCGGCGCAGCCGATGGGTGACTCCGGTGAGATGGAAAGGCCTATCCCAGTCGCCGGAATGAAGTAGAATGCCGGTGAAGGATGAACTCGTCGGAATCTCGCCTCGCCTCGCTTTGGATCAGCTGCCCGAATCATGGCATCTGGATCTGCCGCCGAGGATCGGATGGGATCGCCGCCAGCTGTCGGAGGGAAACTCGCCGGAATACTGCCGGATTGTCGTCGATCGCTCGTGTAGTCGTTGATCGCCGCGCTCGCAAGAGGAAGAAGACACGCCGCTCACTGTTCTGCCACGCGATGTGGCACAGATGGGAAGAAGTTAGATTTTATCTCCAATTTTCTCAGCCGTTCGATCGAGCCATCTCCAATCTCAGCCTCCCATTTAGAGCTAAGGTTAAATGAATCCAATTAATCATCCCTAAGTGATGATCAATCAAATCCGATGGCTGCGATCGATTTGATTCGGATCGACGGCTGCGATTGCTCTGATTTAACTCTTTTATGTTCCCTACAAAATCACATTCACTAGTGAAAAATAATACTGAAATTATAGGAAATAAACAATTAATTTCAATTAAATCCAATATGCAAAAAATGTCATGAATAACCGTAATTACCCAAATCAAAGAGCCTAAAATCCCCAAATGCGAATAGAAATCATGCGATAAAAATGCGACTATCAAATTCCCCCACACTTATTTTTGCACGTCCCGAGCAATACCAAAAACAAAGACACACTAACTCCCTAACTCATTCCCTTAGCAATACCTAGATCAATAATTCAGAGATAGAAAAAATAAGTTACTTAGGATCACCAAATTCATCAGGATCTAGGGTATTCAAAAGATCCGACTCTCTGATAGTCAACAAGTATGATGAGTTCCAATCCGATCAAATAAACCAAGCCTGATACAAAACCTTCCAAATGGATATATGCACTTATGCTCACATAATGATTGTAGGAGTGGGGTACCCTCAAAACACTATGTAATATTGTCCTACCATATGCTTGCTTATCATCTACTTCTCCACCGCTATCAATACATTCCATACATGAATCAAAAGGATTTATCGAAAATCAAATAAGATCAAAAATAGACTGCAAAAGAGAAATACAAAGAAAATCAAGATACAATGAACAAGATAATAGTAGAAGAATTGGAAGAATAAACCTGATAAGTTGCAATAGTAGTGTAGGGGGAAAATTTCATGATTTAGTTCATCTATCCTACTCTTTGTTGTTGTGTTGATAACTTAGAAGCTACTAGAAACTATGGTGATGTATTAACTTATGGATCAATTTGTGCTTTCTCTAATACAAATTTTTCAAGCACCGAGTTATTGCTGTATGATACTTGTAACAACGATGCATCAATGCATTAACAACTGCTAATAGCCACTCTTCAGGAATCGGCACAAATCTTGAACCAATTTCAGATAGTAAAACCTCTAATTCACTGGCCAGTCTTAAAGGAATATGAGCACCTTCAACAGCAGTTGGATTTTGTGGAGTTTGGTCCTGCACACTATTGGCATTACCTTCCATAGTTCCAGATCTTTCAGATTCTTGTCCATGAGAATTTACACCATTATGTGAACCAACACAAGCGATGGACTGAGAACCTTGATGTGCCTGACTTTTTGAAGTAACACTGAGATGAGAGGTCCCTCGTTGATTTCCATCAAGCAAGCTTTGGGAACTAGTATTATTTGCTATTGCAACTTGTTGCATATGCTGCTGAGCTAATTGTAGCCTCCCACAATCAGATTTATTGGCAACATCACGACGTTCCATTAAATAGGTGCGTAACCAGTAATATAAGGCCTGAGGATAAACGTGAGCAACTTTCATAAGAACTAGTTTGCAATGAGGAGCTTCATTTCTTTGTAAAGAAAGCAAAAGTTGTGCTATCCAAGAAAGCCAAACCCAATGTGGTAACTGGTCCAAATACTTATCCAATACCTTCCCAACAGATTCATTTGGTGTATCAAAACTAAGAAGGTATAGAACACGTGCCAGATGGCTGCGATTTGGAAAAGCCGTATTTTATGCCTTGAAAGAAGCAGCTCACGGCATATTCTAACCACAACTCATCACGTGTCTCCTTGTAAACCATGTGTCAAGTCTCGAAAAAAAATAAATAAATAAATAAATAAATAAAATAAAATAAAATAAAATAAAATAATAATAATAATAATAATAATAACAATAATAATAAATAAATAAATAAATACACGGGCGAAAATCATCGAAAAAGGGGGATAAATTTCGGGGTCTATTTACACCCTAAATAATCACCGTTGAGAGGCAAAAAGGGGAAAAACCCTAAACCCTAATTAACCGGCCGAATCCTATATATATATATATATTTTCCTTTTCTGTTTTTTTTTATTCTTCTTTTTCCCTTCGCTCCGTTCGCGCGATCCACGTCCTGCCCGCAAGCCGCCGCAGCCGACGAAGGAGGCGATCGCCGAATCCTTGCCGCCGGAGTCGACGCCAGGCTGCCGGAGCAACGTCGACCCTCCTCCTTCCTCTTCACAGTAAGTAGATCTCTGTTTAGGGCTGGCGTGGCGAGATTTTTAGCTCGGGTTTTGGGATTGAAGCGGCGGGATGGAGATCGAGATTTCGGATTTGATTGTGGTTAAGCCGAGTTGCAGTTAGGATCTAGTAGAGCTCGTGGGGGTATTTTCTCGGGATCTTAGGAATGGATTAAGCTGTGGGTTTCGGTTGAGCTTCATTACCCTTCGGATTAGAGGATTGGAAGAATAGGGGAAGCACGGGAAGGGGATTAGGGATTCAATTTTGCGGGTTGTGATGGGGGTGCTGGAGAAGGTGTTCGGACTGCTTGGATTAGGGTTTTGGCAGGTTGGGAATAGGAGAAGGGGTACGTATAAACGGATTTCGGTTATTAGAATGTATGGGAGATCGGACTACGAGTTAGGATAACCATTTGAAGTTGTGCGGATTGACATGGTGGGCTTTCTCCGTGGATGTGTAATAAGCGATGGAATACATGTTGGGGTCATTAAGGAATTGGGAATCTTGAGTTACGTAAAGCGAGGTTTAAATATTGAGTTAATAGCCAGATAAATGTTTAATAGATGCAATGAGCAGATAGTTTGGAAGAAATCAGCATGCTAGGGGATGTAAATTAGTGTGTACATGAGCATTATGTCAGTAGATGTTTTCCGTTATATTGGTTATCAGTTAACATGCTTAGTTAATATTTCATAAGTTTATTTTTCTTTAGACTGTAAATGATATGTAATATGTGATAACTATCATCTACCTGTGTATGAGGTCAGATGTTAAATATATATATATATATGTAGTTCAGTTATCATCTACCTGTGTATGAGGTTGGATGCTATACGTATATGTGTGTACTTCCCATCTACCTGTGTGTGAGGCTAGATGCTATATATAGATAATATATATATATTTGTCCACCCATGATGATGTCTGTTATTATTTTTAGTTAAATTGTTTATCCAAATCTTTCCTGTGCACTGATGTTATGTAAATAAGTTATACGATCATCTACCTGTGTATGAGGTTAGATGCTATATATTTAGTTATAAATGTTCACCCATGATGTTTTATGTTATCCTTCTGTGACTAAGTATGAAAGAAAATGATAGAAATTCTTAGATAGCTAACGGTATGTACATGAACATTAGTGGTGCCTGGACGGGTTGGGCTCCCCGGGTTGAGCTCCGGGGAGGGCCCACCCAAATTGTGATTTGAATGATGGTGATGGATGATCGATTCCCTTAGTTTCTTCCTAGAGGTACCTCGAGATTGCACAAGAAAGTAAGGTATTTGGTAGCTCGACATTTTAAATGCATAATGTGAGGCACCACGAGGTTTATGTTTGGTCGATTAAGCGTATGAGAAGGCATGATTGGGTTATTTGTACTTGTTATAATGATATGATGTTAAAAGTATTGGTTATATTTCCTATTGACTTACAGAATGTGTAACCGAAAATGTATGTCGAACTACAGTAGTTTACCTTTACAGTTGTAGAGTTATATGTTTCTTTCTGAATTTCTCCTCCTTGTGTTATATCCCTGTCATTGATCTACTTACTGGGCTGTGAACTCATGATGTCACATAACAATTTCAGGTAGGGAACAGGATACCCCGATTGAGACGGAAGAAGCGGAGGTGGTGTATGGCGAGAGATGATGATGAGCATGGCACACATTGTCTGGGGCATCTATGGAACATGGTATCGAGATTCAGGGGAGAGGATTTGATGTCTTATTTTTCTTCAGGCGTGAGGGTTAAGTGTGTAGTTGAGACTGCTAAACTGGATGGAATAAATTAAACTGTTGCCTGGCGTTAAGATCTTGTGTATAATGGATAATATTTACGTGTGACTAGGGATTTTGTATATGCATACTGGGTTAGGTCTTTTCAGTTGGTATCAGAGCGAACGATCCTGAAGGACAGTGTGTGCATGCAATCTCATCAAGGACTCAGATACATCCATCTCCGCGGTTGTAAGCTTTAAATTACTTTTCAAGTAGTAGTCTTAATGTAATCATGTTTGGGTTTATGTATAAAATGGAGATAACGATACAGGTATCGGGTTTTATAGGAGAATAGTGATAGAAAAACAATAGTGAAAGGGCGAGAATAGTGGTTTCGAGCTTGCCGCAATTATGCGAGAGCAGTCGGATTCGAGGAACAGATCCAACAAGCTGTTGAGAGCCGGGGAGCATGGAAACACTCGGTGGTCCCACACCGGTGGGAACCCAATTTACAAGCGATTCGGGGACCTTGGACCGGAGTTTAAGGAAGCTCGGACGATTGTGGCGGAAGGATGGATTCGATCATTGGAGAGCGATATATGACTTCATGCGACTTGCGATCTTGACAAGGTGCGCCATAGTCATGTTGCGGCGATGCTCGGATATGGTGGGAGGGTGCCCGTTCGGTGGATTTTAGCTGACCACTTGGGTTGAATTCAAGGAGGTATTTTATGGTAAATACTTTCTATCTGACACGAACCCGAATGGCGAAGAATTCCTAGAGCTTCGCCAAGGGACCGAGCTGGTGAGTATGTCAAGGAATTCGAGAAGGCGGTATTTTGTACCTATGATCGCCAATCGGCCGGTAGAGGAGCGAAACATTTCACGAGGATTGAGGCAGCCATCCGCCATGATGTCGAGGTGAGTCGAGTTACCACCTTGAGAGGCATGGATCGGGCTCGATGGCGAAAGGACGGGAATGACATGATAAGGGAAATCTGAGACTAAGAGGTCTAGTTACGGGGGAGGGAACCTCTGCGTCGAGTCGAGAGGTTTGCAAGGCCGTTTCAAGGCAACAACCACGTTTGAGCCGCGACCACGGCGGCGACCCGGGGCCCGACCCCGATCGACCATACTGTTCTCAAGGGTGGAAGCAGAACTCAGTGCCCCAAGTGCGATAAGACTCATGCAGGTCAGTGTTTGGTGGGTACAGATGTGTGCTACAAGTGCAAGAAACCTGGGCACTTTGCTATGAACTGCCCTCAACTCAAAGAGCCAACTAGAGGAAGAGTGTATGCTATGACACAGGAGCAGGTGGATCCGGATTCGGCCATTATCACAGGTAGAATTTCTATTGTCAATCTACCTGCTCATGCCTTAATAGATTCTGGAGCTACACACTCTTTCATATCGGTGGCCTCGTTGCAAAACTAGGTATTTCATGTGATTCACGATGACTCAGGCTATACCGTGTCCTTGCCTTCGGGAAGAACGATGATAGAATAGTGAGGAACTGTCCGATAAGGATGCAGAACTATACAGTATACGCCGAACTTATTGTATTAGAGATGGTGGACTTTGATGTAATTCTGGGTATGGATTGGTTGACCCGGTACGAGGCCATTATCGACTGTAAACAAAGGACGGTTAAACTGAAACTACAAAATGATGGATTTGTCATCTTCAATGCAACCTCCACGTTGAGTCATCTACCTATTATATCAGCATGTAAAGCTCAGAAAATGTTAAGCAAGGGGTGTAACGGATTTCTAGTCAACCTAATGGGAAGTTCTGAGACTTTTAAACCCAGTCTGGAGGAAGTAGAGGTAGTCCGGGATTTCTCCGATGTATTTCCAGAGGATATTGCAGGATTACCCCCTGTCAGGGAAGTTGAGTTTGGGATAGAATTAGTATCGGGAACCACCCCCGTGTCTAAAGCACCGTACCGCCTCGCACCCACCGAAATGAAGGAACTGAAGGAGCAACTACAAGAACTACTGGATAAGGGTTTCATCCGACCCAGTGTGTCACCCTGGGGAGCGCCAGTGTTGTTCGTCCGTAAGAAGGACGGTTCAATGCGATTGTGCATTGACTACCGGGAGTTGAACCGGGTTACAGTCAAGAATAAGTACCCGTTGCCTAGAATCGATGATCTGTTCGATCAACTACAGGGAGCAACGGTATTCTCGAAAATTGACTTGAGGTCGGGGTACCATCAATTGAGGGTGAAAGGAGAAGATGTTCATAAAGTCTTGAACTCGATATGGTCATTATGAGTTTCTAGTTATGCCGTTTGGACTCACTAATGCTCCGGCAGCCTTTATGGATTTGATGAACCGGATTTTCCAGTCATACCTGGATCAGTTTGTGATTATCTTCATCGATGATATACTAATTTACTCTCAGAGTCGCGAAGAGCATCGACAACATCTGACGCTGGTACTGCAGACTCTGAAGGATAAGCGGTTATACGCTAAGTTCAGCAAATGCGATTTCTGGATGAGACAAATAGCATTTTTAGGACATATAGTCTCGGAGAGGGGAATAGAGGTGGATCCAGTCAAAGTGGAGGCAATCCAGAGTTGGGCTACTCCGAGGAATGTTACAGAAATTCGAAGCTTCACAGGACTAATGGGTATTATCGCAGATTTATTCAGAATTTTTCACGAATTGCGCTACCCCTGACTTCGTTGACCAAGAAGGGGGTGAGGTACGAGTGGACTACTCAGTGCGAGAAGAGTTTTATGGAGCTAAAGGAAAGGCTGATGATAGCACCTGTGCTTGCAGTTCCAGACACTTCTGGGCAATTTGTGGTGTACACTGATGCCTCCAAAACTGGTCTAGGGGCGGTATTGATGCAGAAGGGGAGGGTCATTGCCTATGCATCACGTCAGCTGAAGGTGCATGAGCAGAATTATCCTACACATGACGACCGAACTAGCACCGTCGCTTTGAAGATCGCGACACTATCTTTACGGAGAACGATGCGAGATCTACACGCATCATAAAAGTTTGAAATATTTCTTTACTCAAAAGGAACCTGAATATGCGGCAGAGCGATGGTTGGAGTTGGTAAAAGATTATAGCAATATTAACTATCACCCGGGTAAGGCTAATGTGGTGGCGGATCGTTGAGTCGCAAGAGCGGCGCTATTACGATTGACCACCCAAAGATTGATATCAAAATTTCCAGATAAGAGTGGAGGTGATAGCACCGGTGGCGAGTTAGGTTGGCGACACTGACGGTTACATCGAACTTACGGGATCAAATCCGGGCAGAACAAGCCTCGGATCAACAGTTAATGGAATGGAAACGCAAAGATGAAGCAAAGGGTAGCACCATCTACTCAGTGATTGATGGGATAGTGCGATACAAGGGCCGCATATGGGTGCCTAAGGGTGAATCCCTGAGGGAGAATCTCATGAAGGAAGCTCACACTACCCCGTACTCTATCCACCCTGGCAGCACAAAGATGTATAAGGATATGCGACTATTATATTGGTGGCCGGGCATGAAGAGAGACATAAGCAAGATGGTTCATGAGTGCCTTACATCAGCGGTGAAAGTGAGCACCAAAGGCCAGCGGAATTTGCTCGAACCGCTTCCGATACCTGTCTGGAAGTGGGAAAATGTTGCCATGGATTTTGTGGTAGGATTACCGATCTCGGCTAAGGGATCAAATGCAGTATGGGTTATTGTGGATCGATTGACAAAGTCAGCCCACTTTTTGCCGGTGAAAACCACTTTTACTATGATACAATATGCAAAGTTGTACATACGGGAAATAGTAAGGTTACATGGAATCCCAGATCAGATTGTGTCAGATAGGGATCCAAAATTTACATCAGGGTTCTGGAAGAGTTTGCATAGGGGATTGGGTACAAAACTTGCTTTCAGCACTGCTTTCCATCCCCAGACTGACGGTCAATCTGAGCGAGTAATTCAGATTTTGGAAGATATGCTACGAGCTTGCATTATAGATTTCAAAGGAAGTTGGGAGTCCAAACTGCCTTTGGTAGAGTTCACCTATAATAATAGTTATCAATCCACCATCGGTATGGCTCCCTATGAAGCGCTATACGGAAGAAGGTGTAGAACCCCACTACACTGGGAAGAGGTAGGAGAAAGAGGCGTTCTGGGTCCGAGATTGTGACACATGGAACTAGTAGCAAAGATCCGATGAATGCAATGCGTGCAGTCGCCAAAAGAGTTATGCTGATTGTCGAAGGAGGGACCTAGAGTTCACAGTGGGAGACCATGTATTTCTCAAAGTGTCACCCATGAAGAATCTTTGCGGTTCGGAAGGAAGGGCAAACTTAGTCCGAGGTATATTGGGCCTTTTGAGATCCTCGATCGGATTGGAACACGAGCATACCGAGTTGCGCTACCACCAAACCTGGCGGGAGTTCATAATGTGTTTCATGTATCCATGCTCAGGAGGTACCTTTCTAATCCTGCACATGTGATTGGGTATGAAGCCATACAGTGGACACCAGATCTATCCTACGAGGTAAGACCAGAACAAATATTAGATCATCAAGTGCGGAAGTTGAGAAATAAAGAAATCAGAATGGTGAAAGTTTTATGGGGAAATCAACAGATAGAGAAGCTACCAGGAGGACCGAAAGCGGGATATGCGTGTAGATTACCTGAACTATTTGGTAAGTCAAATTTCGAGGACGAAATTTTTTTTTTAGGGGGAAAGAGTTGTCAAGTCTCGAAAAAAAAAAATAAAATAAAATAAAATAAAATAAAATAATAATAATAATAATAATAACAATAATAATAAATAAATAAATAAATACACGGGCGAAAATCATCGAAAAAGGGGGATAAATTTCGGGGTCTATTTACACCCTAAATAATCACCGTTGAGAGGCAAAAAGGGGAAAAACCCTAAACCCTAATTAACCTATATCTATATATATTTTCCTTTTCTATTTTTTATTCTTCTTTTCCCTTCGCTCCGTTCGCGATCCACGCCCCGCCGCAGCCGATGAAGGAGGCGATCGCCGAATCCTTGCCGCCGGAGTCGACGCCAGGCTGCCGGAGCAACGTCGACCCTCCTCCTTCCTCTTCACAGTAAGTAGATCTCTGTTTAGGGCTGGCGTGGCGAGATTTTTAGCTCGGGTTTTGGGATTGAAGCGGCGGGATGGAGATCGAGATTTCGGATTTGATTGTGGTTAAGCACTGAGTTGCCAGATTGGGATCTAGTAGAGCTCGTGGGGGTATTTTCTCGGGATCTTAGGAATGGATTAAGCTGTGGGTTTCGGTTGAGCTTCATTACCCTTCGGATTAGAGGATTGGAAGAATAGGGGAAGCACGGGAAGGGGATTAGGGATTCAATTTTGCGGGTTGTGATGGGGGTGCTGGAGGAGAAGGTGTTCGGACTGCTTGGATTAGGGTTTTGGCAGGTTGGGAATAGGAGAAGGGGTACGTATAAACGGATTTCGGTTATTAGAATGTATGGGAGATCGGACTCTGAGTTGGGATAGCTTCTGTTTGAAGTTGTGCGCGGATTGACATGGTGGGCTTTCTCCGGTGGATGTGTAATAACTGATGGAATACATGTTGGGGTCATTAAGGAATTGGGAATGCTGAGTTACGTGCTTGAGGTTTAAATATCGAGTTAATAGCCGGATAAATGTTTAATAGATGCAATGAGCGGATAGTTTGGAAGAAATCGCATGCTAGGGGATGTAAATTAGTGTGTACATGAGCATTATGTCGGTAGATGTTTTAGATTATATTGGTTATCGATTAACATGCTTAGTTAATATTTCATAAGTTTATTTTTCTTTAGACTGTAAATGATATGTAATATGTGATAACTATCATCTACCTGTGTATGAGGTCAGATGTTAAATATATATATATATATGTAGTTCAGTTATCATCTACCTGTGTATGAGGTTGGATGCTATACGTATATGTGTGTACTTCCCATCTACCTGTGTGTGAGGCTAGATGCTATATATAGATAATATATATATTTGTCCACCCATGATGATGTCTGTTATTATTTTTAGTTAAATTGTTTATCCAAATCTTTCCTGTGCACTGATGTTATGTAAATAAGTTATACGATCATCTACCTGTGTATGAGGTTAGATGCTATATATTTAGTTATAAATGTTCACCCATGATGTTTTATGTTATCCTTCTGTGACTGAGTATGATAGAAAATGACAGAAATTCTTAGATAGCTAACTGTATGTACATGAACATTAGTGGTGCCTGGACGGGTTGGGCTCCCCGGGTTGAGCTCCGGGGAGGGCCCACCCAAATTGATGATTGATGATGGTGATGTGATGGTGATTCCTTAGTTTCTTCCTAGAGGTACCTCAGGATTGCACAAGAAGGTAAGGTATTTGACTGGCTCAGCATTTTAAATGCATAATGTGAGGCACCACGAGGGTTTATGTTTGATGCGATTAAGCGTAGTGAAGGCATGATTGGGTTATTGTACTTGTTATAATGATATGATGTTAAAAGTATTGGTTATATTTCCTATTGACTTACAGAATGTGTAACCGAAAATGTATGTCGAACTACAGTAGTTTATCTTTACAGTTGTAGAGTTATATGTTTCTTTCTGAATTTCTCCTCCTTGTGTTATATCCCTGTCATTGATCTACTTACTGGGCTGTGAACTCATGATGTCACATAACAATTTCAGGTAGGGAACAGGATACCCCGATTGAGACGGAAGAAGCGGAGGTGGTGTAACTGAGGAGATGATGATGAGCATGGCACACATTGTCCGGGGCATCTATGGAACATGGTATCGAGATTCAGGGGAGAGGATTTGATGTCTTATTTTTCTTCAGACGTGAGGGTTAAGTGTGTAGTTGAGACTGCTAAACTGGATGGAATAAATTAAACTGTTGCCTGGCGTTAAGATCTTGTGTATAATGGATAATATTTACGTGTGACTAGGGATTTTGTATATGCATACTGGGTTAGGTCTTTTCACCATGTCACAGTAGTTTCCCCAACTTATCCATCCTTTCGGCAAATGCTTAAATAGACTTATGGCATTGGAGTATTCAAGATTTGCATTCTCACAGTCTTTCATTTTCAATAAGAAATCACCTTTGATACGAAATATTTCTACTTTGTGTTTTACAGGAAAATATTCAAGATTAGTATTATTGATCAAATTAAGGCCACTGATTAATTCTCCTTTCATTTCCAAGTAAGCCATTGCTTGCTCTCTTATCTTGACAAATGCTTCCTGCACTTCCATTGTAGAATGGTCATTCATCTTGTCCAGGATTTTTACACATACATCATAAAGCCCTTGCTTACGAGCTACATGAGCGAGTTTATTAACATTCCAAGCCTTATCACAATAACCAAGATGATGTGGTGGATTGGTCTGAGCATAGTCTTTGAATGCCTCTATCACAACATTGTACATCTCATTTCTCCATTGCAGTAGTTCATACCAAACAGACATCTTATCCCATTCATTAGGTGTGCGCAGTCTCCAAGTCTCAAGGATATCTTTGAGCTCACCATACATATTGTTTATATTGCCATCTGAACTTCCCGAGGGTTGTTTGTTCCCTTTTGCAATGTCCAAAAGTATTCTTGCAGATTCTTGGACCTCTACCAATTGTTGAAACTGCTGCAACAGAGGTTTTCGAGACTGAACAGAAAATTCAGGCAACTGCCACCATTGCTCCAGTTAAAAAAAAAAAATTCGCCATCATCAAATTCAAGGGTGAGTATACCAACAGGATCAAGCTGAATTGAGTGACCCCAAAATTTGCTTTTCAAATTACTATCTCCCCAAAACTTCCATCCCTTAACCTCACAATGGCATGCGACAACCATAGGGTGATGACTGATCTTTTCTGAAATGAATCTAAGGTCTTATCTGGATTCTTTTTGCAGAAATTGTTTCATCAAGAGCATCATCAACTTCTTCACACTGCATCTAAGAAATTGAAGTGTGTTTTGCTTCCATATTAACATGCAGATAGCAGATTGGTGAACACGTAACTCTAAGATTTCCATTTCTATTGTAAAACAGAATAATTCTTGAGTTGCTTAACAGAATAATTTCCATTTTTGGATTCTGGAGTTGTTTCATTGTTTCAGCCTTAGTGAACACATGAAACTTCAGTAATGAATGACTTCCCGTATCTACTTGGTCCTTGACATTACAGTATGAAGCTTAACTCAACAGTGAGAATAAGAGGCAATCAGAACTAATCCTAAAACTTCAATATAAACCAAAGGAATTGTCCAAGAAGAAGTTTAAGGCTTCCAGGTCAGTTCCACCAAAACAATATCTCCTTAGATCAAATCTCATCAGAAATTTCATTCTCCTTCAATTCGAAAATTTTCTTAGATCATTTCAGAATTTCCAATTCCAACTCATGTAGCACTTATGCTTTCTTCAATAAATTTCTGACTTAAGTTCAGTGAACTCAGATTTAAGAACCCTTTCAAGCTGCACTTTGAGTATCTTCCACCTGTGCACATTTGTTCAGCTACCGTTGCATGCAATCCAAATAAATAGCCATTGTTTTTCCAGGAAATTGACTTTGGGAGTTGTACACAATTGCCAACCTGTGCCATGAACAAGGTTTTTATAGCATCAACACACGTTTGCTCCAAGTATCCAACTAACCAACATTTATGCTGCTTCACTTTGAGCTCCTGACATTCCAAATTGTTGGGCTCTTGAAAATGTTCAACTTTGATTTTTTCTTTCGAGCTCCTGACATTCATCTAATTGATTCAACTGACAGCAGCTGCTCAGATTTCCTTCCATGTCAATTCCAACAAAACAATATCTCCTCTCCCACACTTAAGAATTTTTTCCGTCTCGGCAATGTAACTTATCAAGTTATTCTTCCAGTGTGAGAACAAAAGATGGTAGAGGTAATCCACAAGACAATGGACAATAAATGAATAGGAATGACAAGTACGACAACATGAAAGTATCAAGTGGATTAAACAAGCAATTCAAGTAAGGAAAAGAATCAAGAGTGAAATCCTTCATCATATTCATGCAAATAAATGTTCTTGCAGTTTTGAAAAGACTCAAAGCAAGTTCTAGAGTAACAAGTATCACACGTGTATCACACCAAGGTAGGTAAATGATGAAAATGACTTTCAACCTCACTAGGTGAATAAAAATCAAGCTTGGTCTATTGACAAAAATTCACCATCCTAACAAGTGACTGCATGCAAGTGAAGTTTCTTATCATACACCAAAAATCCATAATTCAATGATCAAACTTAACTAATTTTTACCATCTCTGAAATGATACTAAGGTATGCATAGGGAATATTATTTGACTCAATAACATACCATAAACCTAGGTAAACAAGCAAACCAGCAATAAACCCATACAAATTATTCTGAACATAAAAGGACGGAAATAAATGCAGTAAATAAAAAGACACACTCCTTTCATGTTGGAGAAGAAGCATCATCATGTATGGCCCTACCAGTATTCTCCGATAGACTTGATCTCTCTGTTCGACACTTTATAAGTCTTTGCAAAAGTGAGACCCTTGATCACTAATGATCGCCTCAGGAACTCCAAATCGCAAAATATGTGAGACCTAACAAAATCCATAACAACTAGAGAATCATCATTCGGTGGGGATGACCTCCACCCATTTAGAAACATATTCATATGTCAAAAGAATATATGAAAATCCAAAAGATACAGGACACGGACCCATAAAATCAATACCCCAAATATCGAAAATCTCACAGAATAACAAAAGTTGTTGAGGCATTTCATTTCTATGTCCTATGTTCCCTGTTCGTTGACATCGCTCACAAGACTTGTAGAATTCAAAGGCATCATGAAATAAGGTGGGCCAATATAAACTAGACTATACAACTTTTCTAGCAGTCCTTTGGGGTCCAAAATACCCCCCACAAGCCAGAGAATAACAAAAAGTAAGTACGTATGGAATGAAACTCATAATCAAGTCCACATCATCTAGCAATATGATCACTACAAAATTTTCAATGATAAAGATCATCCCATACATAATACTTAGCATCACTTTTCAATTTCTGGACTTGTGCATGAGTAAAATGTGAAGGTACAACACGACAACTAAATAAATAGCAAGATCTGCATACCATGGTGTCTTACCCTACAAGTGAAAAATTGCTCATCTGGAAAAGAATCTGCTATGGGGGTGGACTCGATCTCCATCACAATCCTGGTCAAACTGGAATACCACCTCCTTCTGCAACAAATTGGTCAAGGACAGGGGCAATCTTACTGAAGTCTCTGATAAAACATTTGTAGAAACCTGCATGACCTAGAAAAGCACAACTTCCCGCACAGAAGCGGGGTAAGATAAAGAAGATATAACATGAATTGTAGCAGGATCTACTTCAATACCATACATAGAGATAATATAACCTAAGAATATCCCATGCTCGACCATGAATCTCACAAACATATGATGGAAGTGATTCTTGGGGCGTCACCTGAAGCGTGCAAGTCCCTACACCTTCCATATCCCTCGACATACTTGGAAATTTACTAGCTCCTGGAATTCCCTAGCCTTTTCTTCAACAACCCTCTTCCTAGGCTAGGCCTCTGAGGGAAGAGAAAAACTATTACATAAAACTCAAGTGAATTATCGCCTGAAGACCTAGTCATCCACACAAACAAATACAATGAGAAACAAATAGAAATGATAAGAAAGTCCCTAATAACAAAAGAAAAAGAAAACAAACAAACAAACTACAGTTTAAAGATAAACGAACGCCATTAAAAGGTCCCCGGCAACGACGTCAAAATTTAAAAACGAGTAATTGTCGTGGTACCGTTACAAATTATTTACCGAACCCCCTAACCACACTAATGCAGTATAGGACTGACTCGGATCGTCTCCCAACGAACCTAATGGTTGGACGTTTATTTTTAAACAGAAGTAAACACTGGAGTTTTTTTACAATTTATTAAAACAATTATTCAAAGCTAACCTAATGCAAAAACGATTCAACCTTGCACCGCATTGTCACTATACGATGCAATGGCCAAACAATTCTGGTAAACAGACATGGAAATAAAATCTGCATGAAGTAAATCTAACTACCAAATAACAACTAACAAGTAACTATCCTAATGCACAAAAGTAAGTAATCACATACCGCACTGTCACTATACGGTACAATAATCACGAACAAAGGTGAACAATTCAACCAAATCTTATCCATCACATCACTTTGCCCTTTTCGAGGTTGGAGGCGGCTACGACGCGATCATACATACATGCATTTACAGCGGAAGACTACATACATGCATTTACAGCGGAAGACTTAACATTTTTTTTTCTTTCTTTTTAAAACATAAAGCATGAAACATGGAGCATGCATCATCATTTCATAAGTACTTAGTTCAAGTTCATAAAAATCAACATAAAGGAAAACATGCATAAGTTTGAGAACATAAACAAATCTCCTCCACCATGCCACTACCACACACACTTTGCCCCTCCTGCTGCTCCCTTTAGTTTAGCCATTCTTTACCCTTATCTGCAGTACAAGGGAACATAAAACTATAAGCACATAGGCTTAGTAAGATCCTTTCATACTCACAAAAGCCATACATCAAGAATTAGACATAGAGTAGTGACATGATCATTTGAGAACATATAAGTATAGCATTCATATAAACATTCAAGAACATATAAGCATAGCATTCATATAAACATACAAGAACATATAAGCATAGCATGCATATAAACATACAAGAACATATAAGCATGACATTCATATAAACATACAAGAACATATAAGCATAGCATGCATATAAACATACAAGAACATATAAGCATAGCATTCATATAAACATACAAGAACATATAAGCATAACATTCATGTAAACATCATAATCATCTAGACATGAAATAAGGGTATATGCAAGATGCTCTTTGAAAATATATATCTTATAGGTACTTAAACATAATCTCAACATATTGGACCCGATATTGTACCACATACATCATCATCATAGCGTGCATCCCTAATAGACCCGAGGTAGCTAATCCTGAACCTACTAGAGTACTAGGCCCGTACTATGTCCGTCGGCCTAGGGGCAACATAACATAAAGCCATCTAAGCCCGTACTTATGGCCCAGTTCTTGGGTCCGTACTACGACCGTCGACCAAGGGGCACATAGGAGCCCATCCCTTGGACCTTATTAGGGTCCGGTACAAGCCATGCAGAAAGTAAAATAGCATATCATGTTCCTTATCATATCATATCATATTTCTTTTCATAACATATCATGTTCCATAACATATCATATTTCTTTTCATAAACATATTATGTTCCTTATCATGACATATAACATTTCTTTTCTTATACATATCATGTTCCTTATCATGGCATATCATGTTCCTTCTTCATAGCATATCATGTTCCTTCTTCATAGCATATCATGTTCCTTCTTCATAACATAAAGAGTGCTCTTAGTCCCCATTCATAGGGAAGCATCTCTTAGGCATTCATCATACATACTTCTTCATCATGATGCGGTGAGCATAACATAATCATATATTCATACAATTAACATGAACATAAGGTAGTGACATAAACCAATCATGCTAGCATAAAGTCTAGCTAACATCATATTTGCATTTTTATCTACATGTAGCATGACATGGAGGATTAGTAGAGGGCATATATATGGGCTGGCCGAAACCCTAAGGAAGGGTTCTTAGGAGTTTACATGCTAAAACAACTTGTGCAAGGTCTACTAAACATCATACTAACATCATACACATATAGAGTATGACATAAACATCATGAACAAGCATAACATGGTGTGGTCTAAACTTCATGGGGATTCTAACAAAATTTTAAACCCTAAACAACTTGTACAAGATCCACTAACCACATGTTAATCTTCATTACATATAGATCATGGCATGGAAGGCCCTTAAGGGACTAAATAGGTCTTGGCCGTGAGCTTCAAGGAACCTTAAGATCAATCACTTAAATCTAGCTTAGGTATCAACATGTTATCTTCATCCACATTCAAAACATAGCATGACCACATATAGATCATAGCATGGAAGACCATTAGGAGCCTAAATGGGTCTTGGCCGAGAGTTTCAAGAAGATTAAAGATTCAACACTTAAATCTAGCTTAGCTATCAACATATTATCTTCATCTACATTCAAAACATAACATGACTACATATAGATCATAGCATAGAAGACCATTAGGAGCCTAAATGGGTCTTGGCCGAAAGTTTCAAGAAGCTTTAAGATCAAACACTTAAATCTAACTTAGCTATCTATTAGGGATTTTGGAACGGCTAGAGGGGGGGTGAATAGCGTTCCGTCGTCGATGAAATTTGATCGTGATCGTGTCTACAATTCGTTAAGCGCGAATATAGATAATGAAAGCAATAACGAAATATACAATCACACACGAACACGATGATATAACGTGGTTCGGAACCTCAAGGTTCCTACTCCACGGATCGAGCTCTACGAGCTCTAGTGATGCACACGCAAACACTAAAAAACACTCCTTCTCGAACAATCCGGAGGCGGAGAAACCTCGACAGGATGATTACAACAATAATCAAAGCTACAAGCAAATACAATGAAATAAAAGCAAAACTAGTAAAGAAAACACTTTACAAATGCTCTTGAATGCTTGATCGCTAGGTCGAGTAGCACTTGAGACCTTGAATCGGCAGAACACGCCCCAAATCGCCTCAAAGACCCATTGGTTTTTCCTCCATCACGAGCTCCATATATAACTTCAACCTGTGCTGGAAAAAGTCGATCAGTCGACTGATCGGGACCATCAGTCGACTGATGCCACTGTTGTCGTGAGACAACGGCTAGATCCACGCTGGATAAGTCCAACGAAACCTTCATCAGTCGACTGATCATGACCATCAGTCGACTGATGGAGCCTTCACTCGACCAGTCGAGTCTCGACTCCATTCTGCGGCCGAAATATCGAGCACCGCCGATCGGTGATCACGACGATCCGATCGCTCGAGCCATCACGACCGCTAACCTATGGTAGTCGATCACAGGCCATTACCCGCAGTCAAACCCTAGTTGACTCGGTCCAGTCGACTGCCACATGACACCAGTCGACTGGCACACCTCAAACATGAGGTTTTAACCCAAGTATGGTTCCCCCATACTTGCTAGATCACCCTTAGCCTAGACCTAAGCCTTCTAGCCACCTCCATCAGCCTCACGCCTCTCGAATCCCTCCAAGTCATCCATGACTTGTTCATCCATTGCGCTAGCCTTCAGGTGCTTCCGTCGGCTATGTCATGCTAACGGTGTCTACACCGCCAAGGCACTTTGGACTTACGCCGCCAAGACTCCGCTTGGACTTTATGCCGCCAACCATTGGACTTATGCTGCCAAGACTCCCGCTTGGACTTTACGCCGCCAATATCAAACCCTTGGACTTCTCAAATGCCAAGACTCAAGCTTGGACTTTCCCTTACCAACCCATGTCCCTCCAAGTCATCCATGACTTGTTCATCCATCGCGCTAGCCTTCAGGTGCTTCCGTCGGCTATGTCATGCTAACGGTGTCTACACCGCCAAGGCACTTTGGACTTATGCTGCCAAGACTCCCGCTTGGAATTTACGCCGCCAATATAAAACCCTTGGACTTCTCAAATGCCAAGACTCAAGCTTGGACTTTCCCTTGCCAACCCATGTTGGACTTTTCATGCCAAGACCCATGCTTGGACTTTTCATGTGCCAAGTGTCCCACTTGGACTTTCCATGCCAAGTACTCAAGACTTGGACTTTACCAAATGACAATTACATTGTCATATGTTTTTGTCGAAACATCAAAACATCACTCGAGTCAAACTCGAGTCCTGGTCAATCGTGACCTGGGCCGATTGCACCAACAATCTCCCCCTTTTTGATGTTTGACAAAAACCAAACAAATGATTGAGTTAGAACACTAACTCAAATCCTTTACCAATTATCCTAAATTGGTAAATACTCTCCAAATGTTCTCCCCCAAACATTCTCCCCCTTTTTGACTAACATCAAAAAGGTTTTCTCCCCAAGAGGGTCAATGTCTCATGTCCCAATGAGATCTTACAATCTCCCCCTTGGTCCAAAAATACTTAGGATGCCTACCATCTTCCTAGTGATAAGTCCAATATCACTCAAGAGAGACAATCCCATTTACTCTCCCAATTTCCAAATTGGGTCTCTTAAAAGTCCCATCAATTTCCCAATTGATGTCATATTCTCCCAATAACTTCTCCTCTTCAAGGAGAAAAACACATACATCATCCCAAGATGGATATCTCCCCCTAAAAGCTTGCTCCCCCTTGACCATTGCACCAACAATGTCCTTGTCCCTAAGCCAATAGGAACTCTAAACCATCAAAATTAAGGTGAGAAATTCAACATTGAACTTTCCAACACCTTAACATTGATACAAACCCTAAACAACTCTCCTAATCCATATCCAATGGATTTTCACCCTTTATAATGCTTCCCAAAGCATATCCTAGGGTTAGGAGTGATTAGGGACCTTTACCACGTAGAACACGTTAAACAACCTAGTTTTCCCAATCAGCCTTACGATCGACTGATTCGGCTACGATCATTGCCACACTCATCGATCATTGCCACCAATGGCGATCGGTGATGCTTAATTTCAATTTGATTATCGAGTCGAGTTTTGGAAATTCATAAATAATTATACGTTTATATCGAAAAATCATGAAAGTTCATCGTATAATACCTATGACACATACAATGGGTGAAAAATATTTTAAAAATATTTTACCCATAAAATAGTGAATTTGATACAAAACTCAAAACCATTGAAATTTTCAATGTTTTGGCCCTATTTTGTATCAACTTCATCAATGGTGATTGCTATCAAAAGATAGACTTCACCAAGATTTTTCAAAATGATTTTAAAATGTTTTCAAAACCTTATTTTGGATCATATTCCTTGGGCTCTATGCACATGACTTGTACACAAGCTTTCCCAATGATCCACAATAGAATTAGATGAGTTTTAGTTCATCTAGATGCAAAAACTATGCACCTTGAACTTAACTCATATCCTAGCATCTCACATGTATCTATGGTGTATAAATACACATACATGTCAATTAGATGTGAGATGTGGATTTTGTTCTCCCTAGACTAGGGTTTCATGCATCTTCTAAAGCAACTCTACTTGATTCCCTTATAAATGGGACTTCAAGTCATGCCATAGTCCTTAAATCAATTTTAATCAAGTTAATGCATGAATGTATGATCATGGCAGAAATAATAGCATTATTAAAACATGGCCAATGATCATGATGTCATGGCATATGATAAAATTTAAAAACACATGACATTTAAAACCTTAAACCTAAGCATAATCATGACATATAAAAATGATTAAAAAAAAAAATATGATGTCATGGCATATGACAATCAAGGCATGACAAATAAAATATATAGGTATGGTAATACCTAAATTTTAATATTAATTGTCATTTGATATAATTAAGTATATTTTGCCATATTAACCTAAATTTTCCCAAGTGTGCCAAAAACCCAAAATGACACTAATCTCTAAAACCTAAATTGTGCCAATTTGACCATTTTATCAAGCTTCTCAAATAATATTGGCACACCCTAAAATCTTTTAGGATGATAATTCAAATCTATTTCCAAGGTATCCATAACCTTGAAAATAACCTAAAGTGCCACCTTTGCCATGGTTGAGTTAACTACCCATCCATTTAAGGTTGGCACACCCTAACCCATCTAGCGTGAATCAATCACGCTCTTAGGAACCCAAAACCGATTTGAGCTCCTAGGGTTAATTAGGTATTCCTTAGGGATAACCTTCCTAGATACCTTCGTAATGACCCTCCTAGGCTTATTAGCCTTGGTCATTTGGGTCTTACCTAGGTTGACTCTGGGGGTAACTCCCCTTGCAACCTTCTTAGTGGCCACCCTAGGTTTCCTAGAAACCTTAGCCACTAGGCACAACTCTTGGTCAACTTTAGGGATGACTTCCCTATTGACCTTAGTCTTCCTAGACCTAGTTTGTGTTCCATAATCAAATGGAACACTATGGTAAGCCACCTTAGGCTTAGGTTTGTGACCCAAACCTTGCTTACCCTTGGTTGACTTTTGACTCTTAGGTCCTAGGTGTTGACTTTGACTTTTGGACCTAGAAGTTTGACTAATTGACCCTTGCATTTGATTTTGCATAACCTTAAGGGTCTTTTCAAGTTTTTCAAGCCTTGATCTCAAGACTTGATTTTCCTTTTCTAATATCTCAATTTTTGATTTTTCATTTTCTCTTGAGATATTTTTATTTCTAGGCATATGTCTAGATTTCTTAGCATTAAAGCCTAGATGTTCTCCTATTTTCTTAATGCTTTCCTTAGGTAATATATTTTTAGGGACATTAGTCCCAAATTTCTTCTTATTTCCTAAGTGAACACTCTTAGCTCCTAGGCAAATATATCTATTATTTCTAGCATGCTTTTCATGCACAATAGCAAGACTATTAAAATTATTCCTAGCATGCTTCTTATCCCTAGAAATTGAAAGTGCATTAATAAATTTTACCTTAGGGTTTGCCTTAGAGGCTCCCCCTACTTGTGTTGCTCCTTCTTGCCCTTTCTTCTTTCCCCTTGGACATTGACTCCGATAATGTCCCTTTGAGTTGCACTTGAAGCATATGATGTGCTCCTTGCCTTTAGGTGTTGGGGAACCGGCATCCTTGACTTTTGGTGCCGGTGAAGCTTTCCTAATCTTCTTTGGGCACTTGCTCTTGTAGTGCCCATACTCCCTACACTCAAAACACATTATATGAATTTTATTTGAAATTAGAGTGTTTGAGTTACCTAGTTCGGTGGTAGGTGCCGGAGTTGTATTTTGAGCTTCTTCATCTTGACCGGATGTCGAAGCTTCTTCTTGTTGCTCTGGTATTGAGGATGGTCTCTCCTCCTCAATCCTAGAAGTGGATGCTTCTTCCACTTCCTCCACCTCTTCCGACTCGGATGTTGATTTCCTATCAACCTCCAAATCCTCACTTTCACTTGAGGATGAGCTCTCTTCTTCATCCTCCTTGTCTTCATGGATTGAATGAGGCTCTTCATGGAATTTTGCCAATTTGTTCCATACCTCCTTGGCGTCTTTACAATCCTCAAGGTCACCTAGACTACACAAGAGGTCATTAGGAATTAAATAAAAAATGAATTTGATTACCTTCTTGTTTTTATCGAATTGTCGGAGTTTCTCCTCACTCCATCTCTTCTTCTTGAGAAACCCTCCCTTTGGTCCCTTAGGATATTCAAATCCTTCCATTAAAGCGGACCACTCCTCAAGATCTCTCATCATCAAGAATTCTTCGATTCTTTCCTTCCATTGTTTAAATCCTTCTTGTTCATAGAATAAATAGGGAATTGGGGTGTTGATGTCCCATCCCAATGGTTCTTCCATCTTCACCCTCTAGCCTTTTGTCTTAGCTCCCGGTGGTTAGTCCGTAGAAGATCCCCGGGCTCTGATACCACTTGTTAGGGATTTTGGAATGGCTAGAGGGGGGGGGGGGGTGAATAGCGTTGACTGTACGTCGATGGAATTTGATCATGATCGTGTCTACAATTTCGTTAGCGCAGCAGAATATAGATAATGAAAGCAATAACGAAATATACAATCACACACGAACACGATGATATAACGTGGTTCGAAACCTCAAGGTTCCTACTCCACGGATCGAGCTCTACGAGCTCTAGTGATGCACACGCAAACACTAATAAACACTCCTTCTCGGAACAATCCGGAGGCGGAGAAACCTCGTACAGGATGATTACAATAATAATCAAAAGCTACAAGCAAATACAATGAAATACAAAGCAAAACTAGTAAAGAAAAACACTTTACAAATGCTCTTGAATGCTTGATCGCTAGGTTGATCGAGTAGCACTTGGAGACCACAGATTGCGTGAACTCACCCCAAATCGCCTCAAAGAACCATTGGTTTTTCCTCCATCACGAGCTCCATATATAGCTTCAACCTGTGCTGGAAAAAGTCGATCAGTCGACTGATCGGGACCATCAATCGACTGATGCCATGTTGTCATGAGACAACGGCTAGATCCACGCTGGATAAGTCCAACGGAACCTTATCGATCGATTGGTGCCATCGGGCCAATCGGGATGGAGCCTTCACTCGACGACCGAGTCTCGACTCCGATTCTCAGCCGAAATATCGAGCACCAATCGATGATCACACGATCGATCGCTCGACCATCGATTGATCGCCAACCTATGGTAGTCATTGCTAGCCGATATCCGATCGAACCCTAGTTGACTCGGTCCGGTCCGACCACATGGCACGGTCAATCGCACACCTCAAACATGAGGTTTTAACCCAAGTATGGTTCCCATACTTGCTAGATCACCCTTAGCCTAGACCTAAGCCTTATTCACCCCCTCTAAATCCTAACACTATCAACATATTATCTTCATCTACATTCAAAACATAACATGACTACATATAAATCATAACATAGAAGACCATTAGGAGCCTAAATGGGTCTTGGCCGAAAGTTTCAAGAAGCTTTAAGATCAAACACTTAAATCTAACTTAGCTATCAACATATTATCTTCATCTACATTCAAAACATAACATGACTACATATAGATCATAGCATAGAAGACTATTAGGAGCCTAAATGGGTCTTGGCCGAAAGTTTCAAGAAGCTTTAAGATCAAACACTTAAACCAAGCCTATCTAGAAACATATTATCATCATATTCATACAAAACATAGCATGGACAATCATGGGAAGCATGGAGGAGGTCTTGACCGAAAGTTTCATAAAGGATTTTCTTAACAACCATCAACCAAAGTAACTTGTACTGTAGGTGAGGGGATACTTACATCCTTTCGCTTGTTTAGTAGTAGAAAATACCCTATGTGATGCCAAGACTAGAGCCCTCTTCTTGCTTGGTTGGATTTCGGAAATGGGAGAAAAGGAAACTAGGGTTTCGGTGAGGAAGAAGAAGAGAAGGGGAGAATGACAACTTTTGTTTCTCTCGTCTCATTCTCCTATTTATTCACTTGAAGGTGTCCCTTAGCCTCCCTTACCCTTATCTATCATTTCCCATACCCTTCTAATAACACAACCCTGCTGGGCTTTTGGTTATTGGATGCATCTTAAGGTTTAGCTATCTACTTGGAGGTTTAGGATTCAAACCTTGGGCCATGCATCCTTTTTGGCTCTATTTCTTTTATTTTTTGAAAGAGCCAACATAAAACCCATTATAATCATGCAAAAATTCTTGTAAAATTGCTAGGAATTTTACGGGCGTTACAGTCACTATACGACACAGTGATCAAACAATCACTAAAAAGCTACACTAACAGACAAAATAAATCAACCAATTACCGCACTATCACTATACGGCATAGTGGTCAAGAAACAAAGGTGAACAATTCAACCAAGTACGTCACTGTCACTATACAACACAGTGATCAAACAGTCACTGAAAAGCTAAACTAAATGCAAGGAAAGTAAGCAATTCAACCAGGCACCGCACTGTCACTATACGACACACTGGTCGAATGTAAATGAAATCTGAAATCTAACCTAATAATGAAAGCACTCCAACCAAACACCATACTGTCACTATACGATGCATTGATTGGACAATTTTAATTGATAGGGTTAGTACATCAACAACAAGAATTTAAACTAACCTACAACTAAATAACGAACACAAGTATTAAGTCTAATAAAAATGCTGGATGAACAAAATTAAACAACTAAGCACAACAAACCGATAGAAATAACATTGCATGTAAACAAACCAACAATTAACAGAAACAAACATAATCAACTACTAACAATTGCATAACTGAACTGGAATAAAAAGAAGAATGTAAATAACATGAAGTCCCAACTAAACGAGTGTTTAACACACAAACACACTCAGAGATCCAAATAAAACAACGACCGGTAACCACACGATGGTCACAACAAACTGAACATCCACTACGACGGTGAATCTTGCGGCTTGAGTCTGGCCGGGAAAGAAGGAGAGATGGATGCGATCATTGTTTTGGCTAATTTGGATTACCCGGTGATGGAGGAATCTTCACCGGCGGATGGAGATGGAGTTGTCTAATCGACGCAGCCGGTGGGTGACTTTGGTGAGATGGAAAGGCCTATCGGTCATTTTAGAATGCGGTGAAGGATGAACTCACGGAATCTCGCCTCGCCTCGTTTGGATCATTTGCCGAATCGACATCTGGATCTGCGGTAG